>SNQJ01S0024676.1:89257-141832 GCA_010110895.2 Picea sitchensis | reverse complement strand
CGCGCAATCAACGTTGTGCCAAATTTTTAAACCATCAACATACAATTTGAAACCAATACCAAATATTTAACCATGCGCCAATGGGTCTTCATATCAATAGTTTAACCAATGTGCCAATAGTTATGAAAATACGAACATAGGTAACATATAAAAGATATATATGAAAGATTTAACCATTACACCTATGTATTCTCATGAAACCAAAGGTCAAATAGGTCAAATAACATGTAAATCCAAATGCCAATGCATTACAAACTCCATGAAACCAAGTCAAACAATCAATCCAAGAATGTATAATGAGTACAGTTCGAAAATTTTGCCAGTTGCATAACGATAAGTGAAATGTAAGCACAATAGGCATATTGACAAGAAGGATAATGACAGTTCAAAAATGATTTCAATGCGACTTCAAAAGACCAGTTTTCACGCTTACAGTCGTGAAAACAAAACGAAGGAAAATGTGCAAATGTCACAAAAATAAAAGTGTCGTTTATTTGAAAATTGCAACGAAAAATAGATGTTTGCAAAACATTGGTGTAGGCAACTTATAAGACAGTGAAAAAAAGCGGATTGGCTACGAACAATGGTGACACACTAGTAGAAGCAGTTATCTCTGCCAAAAGGAACAAATTCAGATTAGGACTGCAAAGATAATTCCAACTTAAAAATGACACCCAGAAACTTGTATAAACATCATCATTAACCAACTATTCCAGCAGTGTTTCAAAAGATGAAAACTAATAACAATCTTAAGATCAGCAAGTCACGATATTAAAGATAAAATCCCCAATACTGTTGACAGAGCCACTGCTGCCAGCAGGCGTCCATAGCCTTGACAGGGTTTCCATTTAACCCACTCTGACATCTGCATCTTGTCAAGAAGTTCTGGATCAGAATAAAGGACTATAAAGAGGATTCTTATTTGCTAATTTTCATATACCCGACATTGCTTCACTGCCAGCGGGCTTGTTCAGTACCCCGGCGAAGTTTTCTTGGCGCCATGCATGTATTTACCCGCTGCCAGCAAACCTGTTCAGTATCCCGACGGGTTTACAAGCACTTCCCACAGCGCTTTAATAATTTATTTTGTTTTCTTTTTTCATAGATATAATTTATTCCCTTGCTCTGAGGGCCTCTTGAGTCGAATGCTCTATTGTTGTTTCTTGTTCATCCATGCTCATGGAATTGAACCTAGTCATTTTAGAATCGATCGTTCTTTGCACCACCTTGTCCCAGTCCTGGGCATTATCTGTGAAAACTTTGTCTTCGAACTTATCATGAGCATATGGCCAACAGGATGACACCTGTGAAGCATCTTGCAGGACCAGGCCCTTTATATCATTCTTGCAAAATTTCCCTGTCGGGAATTTGAATTCGAGTTGGCTCATCCCGTCTTGTTTGGCTTGAGAGGTATCCTTTACCAAATAAAACCCTACATGGAAACTATAGGGTATGACATATTTCTCCTACGACGATCCGATGTAGGAAATGAGATGGTAGGAGATGTGGTGCTCCAGTGGCCCTGAACACCCTGATGTAGGTGGCGTGCTCGTCCAGATACCAATGGACTACCTTGGATATCATTTTCTTGGTTGCCACCAATAGCCTTGGGCATTCCTTCTTAAGATGAATGAAATAAAATCGGGCGATGAATTCATCGCAGATGAGGGAGAAAGATTTTTTATACCTGTTTTCCCATAACATGTTGAAGTAGACGTGGACTGGGAGCTCTGCAACATGCCAGCTTAGATTCATGCCGGTGAAGACATTCCTAGTGCACATGAAATCAAGCAGGTATGAATCCATGTAAAAATTTGGTGCTTCCCCTTCCTTCGACGTCTAAGCCTGCTGCACACAGATGCTTAGTTGCTTGGAGATTATTTCTCCCCAGTTGAAACTTCACTCGATGATCGCAACTATGTATGCCAAAGGAATCCATGCCTCTTAAAACTTGGAGCAATATTTCTTTCTGTATAACCGACAGATGAGAGCCATCAAATAGATGTATGGCTCCCTCGAGTTAAAATTCCTGTACTAGCCAATGCTCTAGATGGTAAAATTATTTTCCTTCCTCCACCATCAGGCCATCACCCAACTGGTGTCATAGTGTTTGTAGAACTTCACCACGAAGTCTGTGTTTAGCCGCTCCTGTGGGTCTCTAAGTTTGTAATATTTCTGAACTTCTACCCGGAGGAAAACTCTGACACACCCGCCATTGTCATCATTGATTAAACATTTTTGTGTGTCTGTGTGGTCGATGAGCCACTTCAGGACCTCAATTCAGGGGAAAATGGGGATTTTGATTGCCAACATGTGTAGATATGACCATCGGATGTTCGGGAACACCTGGTCATTGAGTTCCCTCACATTTGGATCACTATGTGGGACATATTTTGGGTATTCTTCTCAGATGATCCTGTTAAATAGACCCCCCCATTGTGGGAGAACCATCTTGGACCCGGTGCCTGCCCCTGTATTTCCAAAGGCCAGAGGCTGGATGAAAACTTTCTTCGTTGTTGTCTTGATGAAAGGCTCTAGCCTAGAAATGTACTCCAATTGCCTCGCGGTTCCTGGAGAAGAACCTTTGCCTATCTCTGGTTATTTTAGCTTTGGTGCTCTCGGTGAGCATCTGGTGGTTGGATTTCTTGGCGACATTGTTCCTGCAACTTAAGAATAATTTCAGAGACTGTGAAAAAAACATGGATAAACACATATATATTATAGCCATGTAAAATTTACAGACTCATATGCATACCTCTGAAGCTTGTTAAAACCTGGTTATTTTGATAATCATGGGGTCGATAAAGCCTTCGTCTTGCTCGTCTTGCTTCTTGGGATACTATGGAAGTCTCTTATGTGTAGAATGATTTCGTTCACAACGACTCAAGAGATTTTAATAAGGAAATATCCTACCGTGTCGCATCAACCATTCAATTCGGGTTATGAGTGAATTTTCAATAAATCTACCGCTGAATATCTAGAACTTAAATTCATCATGGGTTGATGGCAGAGGCATAGGTGTTGATGTGCTATATCGTTTATTTTAAATGACTATTTTTATTGGTGCACGAGGTAGCAACTAATGCAGGATCGAGTACTGATTAGCTCCTTAAATGCTCAAAATCCGATCGTATCTAATGCTAAAATGTCCCATCGTGTCGCTCTTTCAGTGGGTGGATCGGGGATCGGGGTTGTGCTATGAACATTTTCAATAATATAATCCTTAAAAAGATTCGATGCCGATCGATCTTACCATACAATGCCGACGTGGCAAAGCTGACTCGGAGGTGTGATTCGGACCTAGGGAACCAAGAATGACTCGGGATAGAACTAGGTCGTATGACCCTCTTACCTGGTAAAGACACATGGAATTAAAGACAAGTGAATTAATTCGCTTGTATTAATCGAAGTCGAGACATTCCTTAAGTTATTCGTTCTAAAACAAACCTTAGCTTGCCAATGCTGAAAAAAGTGTCCAGGATCGACGATCGGCGAAAAACCTATCAAAGCACTTTCGAATCGACTCCCTTGAAAAAGTCTCGATGCCAAAAACGCATCGGGGATCACCGATCGGAGATAAATTATATCGTGGTCAAATTGTTTGTTGTGATCCTTCTAGGTTTTCCTCGATTCCGATAAAGCGTGTCGGGCATCAACTATCAACGATATCTTTTTGTTCTTCATTAATGTTTGTCCTCCCCTTCTTTTGTTGATGACGAAGGTGAATAGGCTATCGATGATATATTTATACGAAAAATTAACACAAACCAAAAATTCCTTCTGCTAATGCTGATGGATATCGACGCTCGACTACTGTGGTTTTCTAAGTGGTTCCTTTTTCTTCTTTGAATTCCTTCTAATGTCGAACCTAGGCATGTTGGGTGAAGTGTTTGGTTGTCGATTCTTTATTCATGTGTTAAATTATTTTATTCACGGGGTTTCATAAGTTCAAGCAAACTTGAATAGGTGATGAGAGTCATGAAAATAAAGAAAGACAAAACATTTCCCAAAATGAAATCAAATCAGATAGTGTAGAGGATCAAGTAGTACCCAAAAAAGTAAAAAATCAATAAAGGATTTTTATGGTGTGTTGAGTACTCAACATAAACCTAATTCCTTAACCAGAAATAGAAAACAATCAGCAAAAACCATGTGCTGAAAAATCACCCAACAATGGACACAAAAATCGAGGTGACATGAAAAATGAGGCAAAAATGAAACACATTTCCCGAGGCAAAAAAAATCTTAGGGGCGCTGCCCCCAAACCATTGCATAGGGGGGATATCACCTCGTTGCAACCCCTGAAGAGGGGGAATATATCTTCCCCCTCAAACCCCCCTGCACCCTCGATTAAATGTAGTAGACACTAGAGCTATTCGTGCAAGGAATATAACATATACCAAACATTCCCCCACTTGTTGTTTTATTTTCATTTAGGGGGTTACAGGGTTACATAGTGAATAATCCAGGGAATCAATTCGCATGGATCCTCTACACCAAGAGAACTTCTCAGTGCTCACAAATTTTTTTAATGAATCTGCAAAATTCTTCAAAGTGTCCACCTTCATCAACAACACTTTATTTTCTTCAACCATGTCTCTCACAAAGTTATATTGAATATCAATATGCTTTGTCTTTGAATGATAAGTCAGGTTCTTTGCTAGAAAAATTGCACTCTGATTGTCACAATCTATCCTTACAGCTTGTTGTACCAACCCAATACCTGAACACAATTTTTGTAACCATACTGCTTCAGTTAGCACTAGGAGTCACCTTCAGATTGCATGGAAGGTAAGCCTAGTACCCATCAAGTTGTAAGTGAATGTAAGGGTGTTTAAAGGGTCAAATGGAAAAGGACTCAAGTGATAATTTTCTAACTCAGATAACAGGGCTAGCATGCACTAGAAAATAAGGTCTTGGCTAATTTCAATCAGTAGTTTAGGAGTAAGTATGAATAGAGGGAAGACTTGAATGAGAAAAGTGTAGGGGTTGTTGTAAACATCAGGTCCACAAAATCCTCAGGAGGAAAGTTTCTTAACACAAGATCTTCTTGAATTGAGAAACTAAGGAAACTAAATAAACATCATGATAACATAGTGATCAAACATCCATCATAACATCACCACAATCATTCATGTGAATCATTCAAAGCATGAAAATTTAGCATCATAAGGAAATAGGTAGAAAGAGAAGTTGATTTCTATTAGTCAAAAAGTCTTAAGTCCAATACATCACTAGATCACAGTTACTTCATCAAAATATTATAGTATAAGGGAGCCTTTCTCAACCATCCGAACCTACTAAAGCAAATGACCTATATATTTATAACAAAAGGGAGGCAACAGCTGGAGGTACGAGCTAGCCTCCTTCCCTTGAAAAACTCTAAACATTTATTTCATCTAATAACTTATCTAACCACCTATGTTATAAAACAGGAAAATGTTGGTGACTAGTCCAACTGAATTTCAAACTAATTTGATTCCCTTTTGTTGTGCATCTCCCTGTTTTCTATGTGTCTTTCAAATCATGTGGTTGTCTTCATGATGCCAGTTGTTGCTTCTCCATCCTTATTCATCATCAACTTATCCAAAAGTTGTTAGCTTGGTCTTCCTAGATCCCTGGTCTTTATTGGCAGCTTCCTTGGGTAGAAAATCTGGGTAGCGCACTACAAGGAGAAAAGGTAGCGCCTGTAGGTAGCGTCACTATGTTGCATATGTGTATAGACTCTGCTCTCTGTGAAATATTAGGCAGCGCCTGTAGGTATCACCTATGTGTTGCGCCTGTGTGCAAACCTTTACCCTCTGTGAAATATTCAGTAGTGCCATTAGGTAGTGCCACTTACTCTGCGCCTGTGTGTAGGTTTGGGTAGCATTACAAAAATGCAGTGCCTTCAATCCTTGAACATGTGCAGAATAATTTGTGATTTTTCATGATGACAAAACAATTTTAATCAAGAGTCTTGACTGGACAATAGGTAATGCCTTCTACCAATGGGGAAGCTAGCACTTAGCAAAAACCCAAAACCCAAATAGTTAAGCGCTTAGAAGCCTGTATAGATGGCAGAGATAATATTTCCATATTGGTTAACCCTCCCAAAAATATACATCCTCAAAAATGGGGCTTACCCTTTACCAACTATTTTGTCATTTTGACACTTAACCTCATACTCTTTCTGGTAGAAAGAGGATCTTCAATTGACACAACAAACTTCTTCTTCTTAGCATTGACAGACTTCTTTGGTGTAGTTGTGATCTCGTTAGTTGTTGTTTTGTCATCCTCAATGGCAGCTTCAACCAACACCTATAAATCTATTTGGGCTACCTCATCTTGAAAGTGCTTAAGCTCAGCCTTTACCTTCCTATTTTGAGACTGGAAACCTTTGTTTTGCCTGTAAAGATTATTTAACTGTCTATGAAGGGGATAGGCCTTTCTAGCTACAAACCTTGTCAATTCAAGGGTGTGAATTTAGCCATCCATGAGCTCTTTCATCTAATACAAGTTGACCTTATCTTCTACTTTAAGACGAGTTATTTCTTCTCTTACATCTCTAAGTTGCTTGATAAGTCTTTTGTAGGTCTGACTGTCAGAAGGAACAGTGGCATGTACAGTCTCACTAGGATTTTTCTCACACTCCTCTTCCTCCTTCATGGGAAGTGTCTTTTCTACATCATCAGGTTCCTTGATCACTTTACTTTTATTCTTCTTTCTCAGCACATGGGTTTCATCTTTTCTTTCAAAAGGATTCTCAATGCCTTTCTCATAGGTTTCATCTTTACTCTCCAAAGGTATTTTAGTACCTTTATCCTTACCCTTATGTATAGGGGTTTCATGTTTCCCTTCAGTAGGCTGAGAACTACCTTTACCCTTGTTCCTCTGAATAAGGGTTTCTGATTTTTCCTCCACAGGATTTCCAATGCTCTTACCCTTCTTCTTTTGAATAGGGGTTTCTGGTAAAGACTACTCTTTGAAAACATCCTTAGGAATTGATGACCTTGTGAAAGGCCTTTTACCCTTGATTTCAACTACTGGAGGAGAAGAGGGAAAGAGAAGCTTCTTCCATTTCTTGGATGCAACATTGGTAGAAGAAGGCACCTCTTCTAACCCTGGTGGAGGAGGTGGTGAAAAATCTTTGTGTGGAGAAGGAAAAACTTCCTCTTCAGCCTCTATGACATTCTTGTTGATCTCTAGAACTTGAATAGGGGTTCTACCCTTTCTCTTCCTACTAGTTCCTATTTTAGTAGAACTGGTGGGTGACAAAGGACTTGCCTTCTGTGATTGAGGAGTTGGTGCTAAATCCAACTTCAAATGAGAGGTAACAACAAAATTCTCCCATTAAATCTCTTTCTTACCCAATTCCTTAGAGACTGGCATTCTGATTAATCTAGAGTGGAAAAGGCTAGAATCCACATCTTTAGATTTGGCTTGTATCATATCTGACATCTTACCTATACTCCTCAACAAGTAATAGGGAACATTCATCTCAACCTTACCAGTAAAATGTAGCAACAACCTTATATGGTACTGGTACAAGGTGTTGAATCTCCCTTCACAAGTAAAATATCTCTATATGATCTTCATCAAGCTGTCAAATTGTTCAATCAATTGACTCCTTGGCATATTTTTGGACAAGTCATTGGCTTGATTTTTAGGTTTAAAAAGATCTTTTTCATAGGCTGACCTCAAATCCATGGATTTGAGCCACCTTTCACCTGTAATGGGGATCCCTGTTGTAGCTAAGATAGAGACTTCAGTCACTTCAAACTCCAAATCCCCAACCTTAGTTTTCTTACCATCAAACTGTAGTGCAAACTGTCTTGCTACCTCTAGATGGCCTCTCTACATGTTTTAACAGAAAGAGAGGCACCCTACTCTTTGAAAGGCCTCTCTTTCTATGGGTTCTATATCAAAAATATGCATGTCCATCGGTTCTGTTATGACCACCTTGCCACCTTTGTGTGTCTTCCTTGATTTAAGAGTCTCCATGGCTCAAAATGAGGTCTTTTAAGAAGTTTAAGGGATGGTAATGACCAGGAAGGATTTGAATCGGGCCTCAGATATAAGGCTGACTCTTTTGGACATACTGATGCTAGTAGGCCAAGCTCAATTTTAGGAATTATACCCTTAGGCTTCTACAGGTATTCTGGAGTGTAAACAGTGAGGGTTTAATCCGAAATTGACCCTCTATAATTGAGCAAAACGCCAAAATCTGAGGTGAAAGGAAGCAAGGAAAACAGAGAGGGTTTGAGTAGTGCCTCTGGGTAGCGCAACGCATACACAGAGGATAGGCTATTTACAGGCTTGCGATTTCAACGGTTAAGGTAAATAGCAGTAATCAGACCATATATACAGGCAAGGAATTTTATAGGTCTGAATAAGAAAAAGACAAGGCTACCATGCGAATATGGGTCCTTTACGACTGTGCAAGCTTAGTAAACCGAAAACCTGAGGACACATTTCCTGTGAAAATTAATATGCAGAGTTGAGATATTCAACGCAATATTGGGATGAAATCGAGAAAACTTTGGCCCTGGAATCTTTCTTAGCATCGGATTTGGTTGACATGCGATCGCCTGATCCGAACTTGTGAATTTGCGCAGAGCATCACTATTGATATTTTCAAAATTAGAAACTATTACCAAGGCTCATAAATGCAATATCTTTGAAGGCGTCTTTAACCGACTTCTGGCACTGAAAGCAAGGGACATGACATTAGTCATGGCAATCATGGCTCGAGGTGGAAGTGTGATGAATGTGATAGGCACTACAGAACTGCCTGATGAGTAGGCAATCCATCCACCTCAAAATGTGATTATATAGGTAAGTGAGGACGTTGAGGTATGCCTATGAGGTCATGAGTGAGGAGAGAGGAGTGTCACATCAATCTAGTCATGGGAGGTATCGACCTAGGGAAAAGTCATGAAGGGGACCAAAATAAATCATGAGATAAAATGGTTCAAGGATCAAAAACCAATTTGAGGATCAAATTAGAGATAAGACTCAAACGATTTAATCATCTAAAGGGTCCTACCGAACATACATTTTAAAGGGATGAGACCTTAAAAGAAAAAATTAAAATCTAAGGCTTGAAAAATGATTGAAAACAAACTAAATGACCCAAGGCAATTTAGTGTGATAACATCTTCCATACTTGCATGAGTGGTTGCCATGTATTCAACTTATGTAGTTGAAAGTGCCACTACAACCTGTCTTTTTCTCATCCAACTAATTGCTCCTCCAAACAGGTTAAACACATACCCGCTTGTAGATCTCCTACGATCTAGATCTCCAAACCAGTCTGCATATACAAAGCCATGTATGTCCAATACTCCATTCAATCCTGGTCTTCCTTGGTAGCCTAATCCATAACTAGCAGTGCCACACAAATACCTGAAAACCTTTTTTATTGTTGTCCAATTCTCCTTCCCTAGTTTTGACATATACCTTCTCAAAAATCCCACTACTTGTGCAATCTCTAGTCTAGTACAAACCATTGCATACATCAAACTGCCAACTGTGCTCGAATATGGAACACGACACATGTACTCCTCCTCTTCCTGTGTCTTGGGATATTGATCCGTAGATAACTTTACACCAACAGGAATAGGGACCTTGACCAGTTTACATTCCTGCATATTAAACCTATGCAATATTGTCTTGACATATTTTCTCTAATTTAACAAGAGTTTCCTCTTTTCCTGATCTCTTTTAATTTCCATGCCCAAAATGAAATTTGCAGCACCAATATCCTTCATGTCAAATTTACATGAAAACTGAGTTTTCACATATTGGATAATCTCCTTGTTGTTTCCTATCAGCAACATGCCATCCACATACAACACCAAATAAATCAAATGATCACCAATTAATTTAAAATACACACAATGATCCTCTTTGCTTATTGTGAAGCCAAGTACCGGCATATAAGTATCAAATTTTTTATACCACATCCTTGGTGGTTGTTTAAAACCATACAAGGACGTTTTTATCTTCAATACCAACTCCTTCTTTCCCTTCACAGCAAAACCTTCTGGCTACTTCATACAAATTTCTTCTTCCAGATCCCCATGAAGGAATATTTTCTTCACATTCATCTATTCTACTTCAAAATAAAATACAACAACAACATATAACAGAAATCTAATAGAATTTGACATTGCAACAAGAGAAAAAATCTCACCAAAATAAATTCCCTCAACCTGGGAATAACCCTTTACTACTAATCGATCTTTGTATTTCTCCACTTTTCCTTCTGCATTCAGCTTCTTTTTAAATACCCATTTGTTGCCAATGGGGTTTATTCTAGTTGGAAACTCCACTAAATCCCAAGCCTCATTCTTATCCAAGGCTGCCATTTCTTCATCCATGGACCTTTTCTAGAGTTTTCCATCCTCTGAATCCACTTCTTCCCTGACAGTTCTAGGATCATCATCAGTAATAGACAAAGCACAATTTAAATGGAAATCGGATGGAGTATACCTTTTCGGTAGCCTTCTTTTTCGAACCCATCTCC
Organism: Picea sitchensis; assembly: GCA_010110895.2. Taxonomy (NCBI): domain Eukaryota; kingdom Viridiplantae; phylum Streptophyta; class Pinopsida; order Pinales; family Pinaceae; genus Picea; species Picea sitchensis. The sequence goes on along the minus strand of SNQJ01S0024676.1, from coordinate 131,322 downwards.
TCAATACTGGAGTATGATGATATTATTCTATGATTGATGTTCTTCTATAGAGTCTGATTCATCATCCTTTAAATCAAACTCTATTTTCTCTGGTTCTTCATTACCGGGTAGGAATTCTTGTTTAACAACATCCTTAATTTCTCTAAATACCACATCTTGGCTATACAAAACCTTCTTATTTTACGGGTTCCAAAGCTTATAACCTTTGAGACCATCTTTATACCCAATAATATACACTTTCCATCCTTCTTATCTATCTTACTTTTGTTTCTTTTGGAACATGAACATAGGCCTCACAACCAAATACCTTCAGATCTGTGAGAGAAGGTTTCTTACTAATCCATACCTCTTATTAAGTCTTTTCATCCAACACTAATGAGGGTGACCCATTGACTAGGTAACATGCAATACCCACTGCCTTTGCCCACAATTCTTTCCCTAACTTGGCACCACTGAGCATGCACCTTAATTTCTCCATGAATTTCATGTTCATCCTTTCTGCAACTCCATTCTACTGAGGTGTATATGGAGAGTCTTCTTCCTTTATATACCACACTTATTACATAATTATTCAAATTAATTCCCGCAGAACTCTCCGCCATTATCTTTCCTCAACACCTTAATTATTTTCTCTGTTTGATTCTCAACAAGAGCCTTAAACTCTTTAAACCTATCAAAGACTTCAAATTTCTTCCTGAGGAAATCTATCCAAGTATTCCACAAGAATTCATCTATAAATGAGACATAGTACACAATTGTTCCCAATGATGAAACCGACACAGGTCCAAACACATCACTATGAACTAGTTGTAAAATTCCTTCTTCCCTTATCACACCAGAAGGGAATCTTACCTGATTTTGATTCCCATATACACAATGTTCACAAAAATCAAAATCCAAAGAGAAAATAGACATACCTTCAACCATACCTTTACCGTGTAGTAGTCAAAGACCCTTCTCTCTGATTATCCCCAATCTTTGATGCCACGGCATAACCATTTCTCCAGAGACTGTAGGAGTTCTTTCTTCTTCAACTCCAATATTAGGAACAATGGAACTATTACACCCATCACTAATATTTCTTCCTTGAATGTTATACAGAGTTCCAAATCAAACTCCCTTAAGCAACACCATTGCTCCTCGATCCATCCTGCATGTTTCCTTTTCAAATATTGTTTTTATCCCTGCATCGTCCATTTTTCTTACATAAATCAAATTTCTGGCCAAACCTAGGATGTGAAGAACACCAATTAGTGTTCTAATCCTTCCGTATATGAGCATCAACCTGGATTTTCTTCATCCTATGATTTTGGTTGTCAAGTCATCACCTAGGAAAACATTATCTCCATCATACCTTTCATATTCCTAGAACCACTCCCTCTGGGGAGTCATATGAAAGGATTCACCTGATTCAACCAACTATGCCTCATGATCTACATGTGTTCTTGAAGAATCCAAGTACACATCCCCTCCTTCTTCCTTGGAGGTATTTTCTTCTATAGAAGGAGCTTCTTCAGATTCCTTCTTTTTCTCAATTTTGGATCTACACTGCTTCTTGTAGTTCCCTTGTTTTCCACATCTCCAACATACCTTTAAAAATTTTAAGAGAGATTTAGATCTACCCTTATACTTAGATCTTCCACTTGAGGACATAGATCTATTTCTTTCATAGGAGCATCCTCTTGCAAATAATGAATTTTTTCTTTGTCCTTCCATGTCCTTCCATCTCATCTCCTTCAATAACAAGGACGAGACCACTTCATAAAACTTCAAGGAATTTGTATTACTACCTATGGCCACACTTAGACATTCCATGAGTCTGGTAAAGAGTACAACAAACTGATACACTCATCTTCTATGAAATTTTAATCTCAACAGATACTAACTGACTTACCACAGTATTGAAGGAGTTCAAATGCTCTACCACTAAGTCTACATATCTCATCCTCGAGTTATACAACTTGTTTCCCATGAATTATTTATTTACTAGGGACTTAGACTGATACAACTTCTCCAACTTATCCCATAAATCCTTGGTTGTATATTCCTCTCACACATTTAGTAATAATGAATCTGAGAGACACAATTGGATTGTGCTCTCCGCCTTCCGATCCAACTTTTTCTAGTCATCTGTTGAATTTCATGTAGGTGTAGTACCTGGATCCATTGCTATCCATTGATCTCTATCCACCAACAAATATTCCATCTTGAGCTTCCACGACTCAAAACTTTTCCCATTAAACTTCTCGATCTCCATTTTTGAACTTCTCACAAGTTCTCTTCACCTGAAGAATCAATACCGCATATCTCCCACCATAACAAGGCTTATCATAGTCCAGAGCCAAACCTTTGACCACAAAGGTGTCCCCTTGAAGCCAACAAATCTATGATACCAAATCTAGATTTTAACCTTGTACAACATTTTACTACAAATAGATTTTCAATAAAAGAACAGAAAAGATACAATGGAAAATACACACTTTACACAGATATTTTTCCCCTGGAAATCCAAACCAGGAAAACCAACATATTCTATATTCATTCATAGTGATAATTGTTTACAATAAAATATACATATAGGAGCCAACGACATCCAAAACCCTAACCCAATGACCTGGATTAGTCAACAAACCTAATTCTTTAATCGAAAATAGAAAACCATTGGAAAAAATCATGTGCCAAAAAAACACTCAGCAATGGACATGAAAATCGAGGTGACACAAAAAATGAGGAAAAAATGTGACATGTTTCCCAAGGAAAAACAATTTTCTCGAGGGTGTTGCCCCTGAAAACCCGCGGAGGGTGGATATCTCCCCCATGTAATTCCCCCTCAAACCCTCTTGCGCGCCCGACACAATGTAGCAGACACTAGAGCTACTCGTGCAAAGAATATAACACATACCCAACAAACCCTTAATTGTGAAACTTCTCTGATACCATTTGTCACACCCCCAAGAGGCATGCCTGTTAGCACCCGAAGTCACTCCTGGATTGCAGTAGGAGTAATCCTGATACCCATCAGTTTATGTCACGATTTTTTTATGAAAAGGTGGTCGAATGGATGCAGACCTGGGAGAATATCGTTTTAACTCAGAAAATTGGGCCAGGCATGCATGAGCAGGTGAGGTCCTAATCTAAATTCTGTCAGTAAGTTTAATTTAAGGTGAGAAAATGGAAGACTTGGTGAGAAGATGAACGAGACTTCTATGGGCATCCGGTCTTCCAGCAGCTCGAGGAAAAAAAAAAAGACACTGAAATATGTCGAACTGACAAAGCTACAACAACACAGTGATGGCTCAATTGGATCCTCCAATTCCGAGCATCACAATATTGCTATAGCATCTTAACTGGATCCTCCAATTCCAAGCTATTGAGTGTGAGAGGAAACTGACTAAAACTAGTGGAAATGTTGCAGTGATCCAACATACATCATCCTACAACATCACGACCCTTGACTGGATCCTCCAATTCCAAGTGTCTCAATACAGAGTTTACAGAGAGATGACAAGAAGCTAACTTTCATTAAACAGGAAGTCTCAGATGCTAATACATAACTAGAGAAACCAATGCTTCATCAAATTTTTACAATCAGGAGCCAAGCTCAACCATCGAACCCACAAAAAATGGCAAAAATGCCTCTAAATACTTGGAGTTGGCTCAATCGTTGAAGGCACGATCATATCATGAGTACAATGCTTCGCGTATGCAAGTTTCCCTATCAGGCTATGCATACAGACGTTGGGCAGAATGCCCATGCAGTCATCTGTCAAACAAGATCTTTGTCAGGATGGACTAACAATCTGCCTCTACAATTGTCCCTTCCCAACCTTCTATTTATGAAAGGAGACGACATTCAACCATCGTCAACCACCTTAATAACTTCTTTCTCAGGATTAGGTAAGGCTTGATAAAATATTCTTCTTGGACAACGTGGTGGCCTTTCCTTGTCCACTGTTGCTTCATTGTATTGCTACGAGGGGGTCTAGCCTGTGAACATGGATCAGGATCTGGTGGGGAAGGCGATGGTGCCAACAATGTGGAGGCGATACAAGAGGTGTTGAGGTGGAAGCACCAGGTGGTGAAGAACGAGGGCTATGACACCATACAAGGAGTGCCATGGGAATATGGATAAGACAAGGTGGAAGTGGCATGGAGCACAAGGGCACAGGTGTCGAGAGATAAGAGGGATGAAAGGAGAGGGGACATGACCTCTGGGAAAGTGGAGGACAGGTATGCAGTGGTGAAAGGTAGGAGGGAAGAGGGAGATGTGATAGGGGAATATGAGAGGCAGAGTGAGGGACACTTGTCTCCAGGAGGTGAAGGCAGTAATAGGTTCATGAGGACCCACACGGAGATGCCCATATCAGACCCCCTCCCCCCTCATTAAAGGCAGAAAGGAAAGGGGGGTTTGGAATTGGACCTCAGTTGCAGATCTAGGCACTTTAATCCCAGTCGTTCAGACCTGCACGACACCATATTGGAATCTCCCCGCCCCATTAAAGGAAGAATGGTGGAGGGGGTCTGAAATCCAACCTCATCCATAGATTTGGGCACGTGGATCACAGCCGCTTAGATCCACACATATTTTAAATCAAATGCACCCGATCGCCAACTTAGTAAAAGTGGGTTTTGACCTGTTTCTTGCCCTTTTTTCGCTCAAAAGGGTCGCTCCTTAGGGAAAACACCCCCTACATGTTTAGGTGATAACATCAGGCTTCATGGGGTATGGCATGCCCCCTGCGGGCTACCAATAACTCTTTTGCAGCTTCAGTGCCTTCTGTTGGGCTATGGAGTCAAGCTCAAAGCACCCTGCTGAAAATACAGGCCGAAAAGTAAAAAAAAAAACAAAATAAACATACATGCTCAAAGGAGCTTATTTATATACTGTCCTAAACTAATGGTTTTTTTACATGGGGCTAGGTGAAATTAAACTTCCACCATAGCCATTCAAATAACTTCCTAAAGGGAATATACTTCACTCTCTCAATGATTGGTAATAGATGATGCAACTGAGACAACAGAATGGTTACATCCTTCATTATTTCTCCAAGGGCTGAAGTTGAGATAAAATAGGGTGGCTCCAAACTATGAAGGAAATTCCACTCCATGTAGTCGTTGACAGGCTCATAGGATGAGTGGCAGATTCTGGAAGATTTGTAACAGACATCTTTTTCTACTACATAGTTGCTTACACTGTGCTAAATATATCTAGTAGGCACAGGTGGATGAAAAGATGATGTAGGCTTATTATTCTCAGGCGATGGTTGCTCTCTAACCGGCTCTAAACAGAAGATAAATTGCTCCTCCTGTTGTTCCTCTTCTTTTCTCTCCCAATGGTCAATTCATAATCATGATAATCAAGACCCGTGGGAAAGATTTTCTCTTCAATATGTTGCTTTATGATCTCTGTGGGCCCGGGATGGCTGATTTCCTTGTAATACTCTTCTTTAACGAACGGAGGATAAGGCTCTGTATTTTTCTCTTGGAAGTCCTGCATATCTAGCTCAGAATATGATTCGTAGTTGTCATATATAGGTTGGATGCTCCTATGGTCATAAAACTATGATGTGGGGCTCTCCTGCTCCTCATCTGAATAATAATCAAAGCTTGGGGAAGCAAGTACATCAGGAACAGGATGTAAGGCCTCTATAGCTATGAAATCTTTGACATCATCCGTAGTAGAGCTACCAAGAACATCCTCTTCAAGGGCTGGAACATCCTCTGCGCTTTCTCCAGAATCTAACCTTTCTAGTTTGGCAGAGAGAGATTTAATCAGCTCCATAACTTCGCCCAGAGCATCTTCTTCCTCCATATGTTCCTCATCCTTACACTCTTCATTAGACACAACCATATCTTGATCATGGCCTTGATCATGGCCTTCCCATTCCTCACAATAGTTATGAGAAATTAACTCAGAGGAGTAGAAATTTTGACAACGCTTATTGAAAACTGCATGAAACTGCTCCAGGGAGGAGATGTTGGTAGGAGGTAAGGATAAATACCACTCACGAGCATCTCCTACTAATGAGAACATGAACATTTTCAATAATACATCCTCATGATGTATTCCCCACTGATGCATGAGTTCACAAAACTCATGGAGATGTTGGGTAGGGTTGTCCTCTTTACGCTCTCTAAATATGGGCAAATAATCGCCCCATTCATTTGGAATAGGGAAAACTTTGGGAAAACCAGGAACAACCGAAAAATTAAAAGGAGCAAACCTTCGAGCCAGGATCCTTTCCATTTCAAAACAACGAAGTCCCCAATCGATCCTTTAATCATGGAGTTTCCAGGTGAAATATGCGTAGCACTGAATGTATCTGGTTTTTGTTCACCATCAAAGGCCAGATCCTAACGTTGTCATTACCCCAAGGAACTTCTCAAGCTGAGAAAGAAGCTGTTGAAAACCTTCTCGAGAAATCTCCTCTGGTTCATCTTTCAGGTGTGATAAAAGTAGCCACAACTGAAATAGTGAAGTGGAAACATTGAAGTCGCCACGGTGGATTCTCTAGGTGCACAGTTGTAGTCTTTGATGTACTAGGTTCTGATGCACCCTTAGAACCAGTAAGCTTTGTCGTTCAATCCCAGGGAAAATCTTCAATTTCATCCCCGGCAACGATGCCAGAAATGTTAGCACTAGAAGTCACTCCTAGATTGCGGCAGGAGTAAGCCTGATACCCATCAGTTTATGTCACAATTTGTTTATGAAAAGGTGGTCAAATGGATGAAGACCCAGGAGAATATTGTTTTAACTCAAAAAACTGGGCCAGGCATGCACGAGCAGGTGAGGTCCTGATCTAACTTCCATCAATAAGTTGAATTTAAGGTGAGAAGATGGAAGACTTGGTGAGAAGATGATTGAGATTGCTATGGGAATTCGGCCTTCCAACAGCTCGGGGAAGAAAAACAAGACACTTAAATATGTCGAACTGACAAAGCTACAACAACACAGTGATGGCTCGACTGGATCCTCCAATTCTGAGCATCGCAATACTGATGTAACAGCTTGACTGGATCCTCCAATTCCAAGATATTTAGTGTGAGAGGGAAAGGTAACACAAGAAAGTGACTAAAACTGGTGGAAATGTTGCAGTGAACCAACATACATCATCCTACAACATCAGGACCCTCAACTGGATCCTCCAATTCCAAGTGTCTCAATACAGAGTTTACAGAGAGATGAGAAGAAGCTAACTTTCATTAAACAGGAATTCTCAGATGCTAATACATAACTAGAGCAACTAGTGCTTGATCAAAATTTTACAATCGAGAGCCAAGATCAACCATCGACCCCACAAAAAATGGAAAAAATGCCTCTAAATACTTGGAGCTCGCTCAATCGCCGAAGGCACGATCATATCATGATTTCAATGCTTTGCGTAGGCGATTTTCCCTATCAGGCTATGCATCCAGATGTTGGGAAAAATGCCCATGCAATCGTCTGTCAAACGTGATATTTGTCAGGATGGAATGACAGTCTACCTCTGCACTTGTCCCTTCCCAACCTTCTATTTATGGAAGGAGACGACGTTCAACCACCGTCAACCAGCTTAATAATCGCTTTCTCGGGATTAGGTAAGGCCCGGTCAACTCTACTTCTTGGACAACATGACGTCCTTTCCTTGGCCACTACTGCTTCGTTGGATTGATACGAGGGGGTCTGGTCTGCGAACGTGGATGAGGATCTGGCAGGGAAGGCGATGGCACCAACAATATGGAGGCGAGACGAGAGGTGTTGAGGTGGAAGCACCAGGTGGCAGAGAATGGGGGCTATGACACCAAATGAGCAGTGCCACGGGAATATGGATAAGACACGGTGGAATTGGCATGAAGCACGGGGGCACAGGTGTCGATAGATAAGAGGGACGAAGGGAGAGGGGACATGACCCCTGGGAAAGTGGAGGATAGGTGTGTAGTGGTGAAAGGTAGGAGGGAAGTGGGAGATGTGATAGGGGAATAGGAGAGGCAAAGTGAGGGACACTTATCAACATGAGGCAAAGGGGGTAAGCAGTTTAGGAGGACCCACACAGATCCACCCATATCATACCCCCCCCCCCTCATTAAAGGCAGAAAGGCAAGGGGGGTCTGGAATTGGACCTCAACCGCAGATCTGGGCGCTTTAATCCCAACCACAGATCTGGGCACTTTAATCCCAGTCATTCAGACTTGCGCGACACCATATCGGACCCCCCCATTAAAGGCAGAATGGAAAAGGGGGTTTGGAATCGGACCTCGTCCGTATATCTAGGCACGTGGATCACGGCCGCCCATATCCACACATATTTTAAATCAAATGTGCCCAATCGCCAACTTAGGAAATGTGGGTTTTGACCTCTTTATTTCCCTCTTTTCGCCCAAATGGGTCGCTCCTTAGGGAAAACACCCCCTACATGTTTAGGTGATAACAATACCCAAGTCCAACATTGGCATCTTGTGGATGTGTGACACCACATTTGTTCTCCCTTGGAAACTTGGCTCAACCAAGAACACTTCACCCGGACTATGCCTCTTTACTTACAACATACCCATACTATGTTCTAGGATACATATGAGTCACATCCTTACTCTATGCAACTCAGTTGTATACTTAGACATTTTTTAACATTGTTTGACATTTAATCAATTTGGCATACAACTAAAAACATGCAAAACACAAGAGACGGATATATAGTGTGGTTGACACGAGCAATGCCTAATACTCGACTTCATTTATTTGTATTGTGAAATGGAAAGAAAGCTTTACAAAGAGGGTGTTATTGTCCCAGTTACACAGAAAGTAAGAGTCTAACAAGTATAGCTGATTCACCAAAAATGTTTAGACTTGTGGTTCTATCACACTAATACTTACACCCTTATATTTTATCTTTTTCTGAGTCTGAGGAGCGCCCCACTAGTGCACCTAGCCTCACATATCCATGTCCCTTTCCTTCATGTTTTTCCCTGTCTCCATTTGGTTGTGCACCCTTGTGAAAAATGTCACATCTCTTCGGTGCGTCACACCCCTTCACAACTCATCACACTAAATAGATCATTGCGCCCCTCCGTGGACCCAATGTGGCCATCTAAGCCCACACGCCCATCAACCGTTCATCTCTTGGAATGGTATACTCCATCCTTGGGCAGACACCCCTTGCCTCATGCTCTTTCCTTGTGCCAAAAATCGTGACTCTCTGTGGGTGTGTCGACGGGGTCATCCAACCTCTCAAATGTGCCCATGTTTCTAAGGGAAGATGGGCCCGCTACTTCGGCGTGCTCCCAATTTTCTCGAGCCTTGCCCAAAAACAACCCAAGTCTTTGTTGTTTGTCACAAGGAAAAAAGGGTGTGTGTTCCCTTGGGCTCGCACATCACCATCGTGCCCCAAGGCGCTCCTACACACCCAAACATCTTCATTTCCCAACCGATTGTTTCCGCCTTGTGTTCTTCATCCTTTCCGCCATTGAATCTTACCAAGGAGTGTGCCCCCTCAGTGGGTATCCCAAAAGGACTTACAGGTACCATTATATTTACCCATCATTTGTAATGTGAATTCAATATGTCATTTGTTGTTACTCTTGAACTTTGATCTAGAGTAATGTGGCTTATTTTTCATGCACCTTGGGTAATATAAATTTTTTATTATAAATGTGGTGAAAGAAGCAAACCCAATTACAATATAGGAAAACAAAAGGTCCAAGTTTCACTTAATCTCATGGGTTTTTCAAAATTTAGAGTTTTAAGTTGATTTAAAATCCATTAGAAACCTCTAAGGCATGGAGTAGTTATGCCTCAAAACTTAGATCCCATGGAAATATGATAGACACGCAAAATTCTATGGAATTTTACCTTGTTTTATTTGTTGGAAAGAAGGATTTTGGATAAACCTTACTCTTATAAGCAAGGTATTTTTAAGGATTCATATATCATCTCTATGTATAGTATTCTAGGCTACTATTTTGGTTTGAAATATCATACATATAGGTATGTAGGTGAATATTCAATAAAAGAGATATATTTTACTATTCAAAATTATAAATTTTGGTGAATATTATCAATTTAACCATATACATGTAAAAAGTGGGTGAGCTTTTAATAATTTGGTGAATATCTCTTTTCTTTAGAAAATAACAAAAAAATATCCAATTGGCAAAACATTTCCCCTAAAAATACCCTACTTATAAGAATTAATATCCAAAATGAACCTAAATATTCCATTCTCATTAGAATCCAATGAAACAAAATTCCATCACTCTATTTAATGGGTTTTTAAAAAATATGAGGTTTTGGGTCGATTTAGATGTAATCAAAATTTCTAAGACATGGAGGAACTATGCCTTGGAACTTTGATCCCATGTAACTATGGTAAGCATCCATATTTTGTTAGATTTTAACTTTTTTTAATAATTGGAAAGAAGGTGGTTTTGGATGATCCATATACTACACTCTATCCAAAACAACTATCTTTTCAACAAATAAAATAGGTTAATATTGACAAAACTTTTGGGTACATGTCCCATTTTGATGGGATCAAAGTTCAAAGGCATAGTTCCTCCATGCCCATGAATTTTGATGGCTTTTGAATCAACCCAAAACCTCATCCTTTTAAAATCCCATCAAATTGAGTGAAATTTAAACTTTTGGTTTTGTTGGATTCCTAGAATGGAATTTTCATAATCATTTTGGAAAATATTTATAATTCTCCTAAGAAAAATTATGATGGGTCATAATTTATGTCGGAATTGAGATAGAATTTTAGTTGAAAATAATGTTCTTTTTAGCAACAATTATCCAAATAAACCCTACAAGTGTCTCTTCTCATCCATAATCGAATGAAGGAAATCCCTAGCCTACTCTTGTGACAAAGTTGACATGATATCCCCCTACCAAATCTTTCCAAATTTGATGGTAGACAAATTTTAGAGTTCCTCCAAGAGTATAATGATTTTGGTATTCCTTTCATAGATTTATTACCATAGAGTTGCTCATCTTTTCCATGCATCATGCTAACATTTCCATCACAACCAATACTATACGAATCTCACCCGTACACTTTTGATGCCCTTCATTTTTACAACATTCATAATGGTAAACTTGTAAACTAATGTAAGGGTACTTAAATCACCCCATTTTGAACAACATTTTCCAAAATCTCCCCAATATTTCCAGTTTATCTCATTGTGTGTCCACTAAAAGTATGTAGAGTGGGTACTTGTTGGATGGAAAATTTAATTATGCATCAAACAAGTTCCTACACTTGAAATTGAGTAAACGTGCATGAATATAAGTCAAAAATATGATTAAAAAAGTAGTTTTTTTCTTTCCCTCCAATTTTTTTTATCCATATGGTTGACATCATCATATTGAATCCTATTGGTTCTTTTAAATTTGATGTTGATATCATATTTTTGGTTTTGAGGCCCATTTTTAACCTCAAAATTTCTCTAATGGTTGCTCAAATATGTAAGTATAGGCCAAATCCATTCAAACATTAATTTTCTTGGAAACCATGGTGGGTAGGGTTCAAGAAAAGACATCCAAAGATTATGTTACAAATAGTAGATGGAATAGATAGAGTTAGAGCTTTGAATTTATGCATTGTAGTTGTGACCAAGTTGTAGCACTCAATACAATGCATATGAGAAACATTCCTATACTCCATAGCATATAATGAACTGTGGCGAGACATGTTTACAAGCTGGAAAGAATTGTGAAATGTAGGTAATTGCCAAGATAGGGAGTAGGAATGTGCCAAAAAACATTCATGAGATAAATCAATGGATAACTATTTTGTGTTATGTAAATACAGTAAGTGTATCAATATGTGGGTTTCATTCGTCCAAGGTAAAGTATCAGTTGAAGAAGTATATTGTAAGTTGTGAGCTAGAAGCATTGATGACTAATGAATTGTTATGAATTGGATTTATCATTTTTCCTCATTTGTACTTCCTGGTGTCTCACTTGATAAGAAACACTTGTTGATTTTTAATGGCCATGGAACCCACATAGATTTACAAATAGCAGAGGAGGTAAACAAGATTGGCATTGACTTGTTGACTTTTCCTGCACACACTACTCATAGGTTGCAACCCCTTGATGTAAGTGTGTTTGGGCCTTTTAAGAGTTACTTTAGGTTTGAGAGAGCATCACGGATGGAAAAGAACCAAGGGATAGAGGTAAAAAGGTTTGAAATTGTAGAACTTGTTAGTGGATATTTTAAAAGGTCTCTTACAATTTCAAATATAAATGCTGGATTTTGGTGAACAAGAATCTAGCCACTAAATTATGATGCTCTTCTCAATGATATGGCTTGTAGCCATGATTTTGATATACATGGCAAGGGAGATGCAAATTTTTTGGTGAAAATTTGGTGCCTCTCTCAAGGAGACTACCAACCATTAGGTAATGATGATGATTGTGTTGGTGCTACTCAATTTGATGATGAAGTAGCTCAAAAAAATATGGAAGTTGTTGCATCACACAAATCACATAAAACATACTCAAAATGACATTGATGAATTGAATATGACTGAAGGTTGTCAAGCAATGGGAAGCATCAATGATAAACTGGCATTTCCAAGCCAAGTACCAGAACTTGAATGGTTAATGGAAGTCATGATGAATATGAATAGACATAATGTTACCGAAACTAATGAAGAAAGACTTCACATGCCTTCATTGTTAGCAAACATTAACAATGAAGTTGTCCATTATTATGTGGATGTTAGAGGTGCAGAAGAACACATTGTTGGCAATGAAAAACTAGATAAAGAAGCCAATGAAGAAGAATCATAGATCCCATATGATCCTCATATTCAACCAAGTATCGGACTAGTACTTAGACAAGTCCTAATGATACCAATGGAGTGAATAAAAAATAAAGAAAGTCTAAGATTATCAATATTTATTCAATTAAGAAGGAGTTCACAGTTAGTAACTTTAGATGATTACATTGAACCCTCTTTGATGAAGAAAACAAAATAGCAAGGATATTATGGAAATGAAACAAAAGAATAAGGATATTACAAATGAAAGTGGACAACAAGGATTGTTGAAGTAGAACATCACAAATAGGAAATGATTCAAAGAGAAAGATAAATGCAAGAAAAAGAGCACCAAAAACAACTAGCAAGGCATGAAAAAGAACTACAGAACCTTCAAAAGGAGCAAGGGAGGAGGGAGGAGCTTGAAAGGAATAAAAATGAGCTTGAAAAAATGAGGATGTTGGCCAATTCAATTGATCAAATTGCAAAGAAAACACGATTCTTTTAATACCTTATAAACATTCATATCCCATACTATCATCTGGTTGCTCCACTACAACCATCTCTTCCTTCTAGATCAAGGGCTAATTAAGTGTAGTATTTTCCAACATGTCCAATTCCTATAGGGGTATTGAGAAAAAGTCATAATTATAGTTTCCCTATTCCTCATTGGTTGCAAGTAGTGAAATGGCATCAAACAAATGTAGGAAACTCAACCTACTTGAATCAAGAAAATGCAAGAAACACAACATACCCAAGTGATAAATATAATCATCCTCCTCAAGCATTAATATATTTTATGTTTATCCTAACCACATGCAATGTTAATTTAGTTACAAGGGCATTTTTTGTGTTCCTCATTTGCAAGTTAAAGTCTTCATTTGTATGTATTTGAGCCCAATTTATAAGGGCATTTTCATAATTGAATGCTATGTTCTAGTTTCCTCTTCAATTTGAGGATTTGTATTTGGATAATGTTAATATAATTGAAAGTCTTACTTTCTATAACTGATAATTCTATATCCAAAATACTAATTGCAACATCTATTACTAATATAATTATCTAGAATTGCAATATATATTTATAGTTTAATTACATAGTTAAACTAGGATTAGGGACCAACACTTCTTTAGTTTATAAATGATAATAGTTTAACTAACTCTTATTATTTTTCATAGGAATATAGTATAATAATGTGTATTTATCCATAGTTTAACTAACTCTTAACTAGTTTGTAAACAAGGATTTGGGAAATAGTAACATGTAATATAGTTGTTGAAAATGAAATATAATAACTATATTAATGAGATGGGAAGAAACATGTAATAGTTAGTAACAATGTGTTGATGGGGAAGAATTTCCCTTCAACAGTAAGGGCTACTCCCTGGTACATTGTCCCAATTAGACTATGCATTGTTTAGTTTAGGAGACCCATCTAGATTCTAGCCCGACTGCCATTATTGGTTATGGGGGGGTGGTTGGATGCTTTGCAAATGTAGATGTAGATGAAGACTATCTAATTTCAAAGATGAAATCTAATCTACCCTATCCTACCATATTCTATCTAAGAGAAAACAATATTGACCAAATGAGTATAAGAAATGAAATTAACTCTACAAATAACTTCACTCAGATAGTTGTTATGAAGAAGAAAAAGTAGACAACATATGCACACAAATACATAACCAGAATAGTCTAGATCATATTATCGCATACATTAACAACTCATATTCTTAGGACATAAACATAAGAAAGAATAACCAAGATACAAGAATGATATCAATTGTGTAAGAAAATTCTATAGGAAAAATACATTCTTACATCCCATGTAAACAATAGACAATCTGCCAAAAATAGTTTACAACAAACAATAATTTACACAAGTTCTTCTCACTGTAAAAACTAGCCCTGAGGGCTTCTCAATATTAGTTAACACAATGTTTTCTCCAAAAAAAACTCACGAGTGTATAAAATGCTTGAAGAGCCTGTTGGCACAGGGGCAGACCCAAGGTTCAGCTCCAAGAGCGCACCAACAAGCCCTAGCTACTGGCCCTTTCGGAAGCACTTTCGAAGCAGATGCAGTCTCACCCAAAGCAGCTATGAGGGGGTTGCAGGACAGAGATGTCTACAACCAGGGGAATATCAAGTGGTTCTTATTACAACAACAACATAACATGCATCTATCATTCAACTAGCTAGATCTATCCTTCACAACTATAGATCTGATCTAATACAATAATGTAGATAACAATATAACAACATAGTGTTGAACTTGGTTCTCTTGATGGCTTCATTGGTGATACTTTTAATATTCCATACAGCCTCACAAAGAAACCAATGTTGATTTGGATCTTCAGATCCATCTCCTCTAAAGATAGGGAGTCTCATTTCATCTGCCATAAAGCTGACTAGGGTTCTTGTCTAAGTAGATGTTGGGCTACTGGTAATAGTACTCTGAAGACTCTAGTGGTTCTGACTATTCTAACTGCTAGGTATTGTTGAGACAACAGGAGGATTAACGTTACTTACTTCAGTAGTTCGTGCAGTTCTTGAGGTTTATGGCTCGCTTTGGCACAATTCTTCAGCTTCCCCTTCTTCTGTTCTGGTGGGCTCTGGATGCTCTTCATCGGTTAGATCTACCTCTTCTCCGCTATAGAAACCTTCTTCTCCATAGTTTTGCTTAAACAAATTCTCAAGGTGAACTCCTCAGAATACTTTCCCACTACGCGTATGTCTTTCTTCTGTGTCGATGTCGCTGTCTGAGATCTTGAACATTAGCCTTTTTAGGTCCGATCAATCTACTGTATCTTCAATATGTGGTTTTCATGCAAGAGCATCTTGATTCTTAGCTTCAGGAAGTGCAAAAATTTTCCTCTGGGTCCCTTGAAAAAGTATCTTTCATCTTGACTATACGATTTTGTTCTGTCAACAGCAAACTCAGTGATATATCCTCCAATGGTACTATCAAACCAGTGATCTACTGCTCTAGATACAGCATTGTTGACTCTCATGACCTTCTAGATCAATGCTGGTGTCCAAACCATAGGGGGTCTAGATCTAATTTCAAACTATGTGTCAGCTAACCTAGCCAACCACTCATGTAGCTCCTGATGGATTCCTCCAAAGAAGATCTCATGAATGTCTGTGAAGATGTATCTTTGTAGCCAATCTTTAGTTCTTATTTTAGGGTTCTTTTCTGGGCTTCAACGAAGTCATTCTCTTGATCTTCTACCCACTTCTGAATCTTTGTCTTTGATGGGAACCACCTTGACATTCCCTTAAAAAGATTCAGGGTCCCAGCAATGGAACCATTTTTTGGCACAGGGGCAGACCCAGGGTTCAGCTCCAAGAGCGCACCAACAAGCCCTAGCTACTGGCCCTTTCGGCAACACCTGTGAAGAAGATGCAGTCTCACCCGAAGCAGCTATGAAGGGGTTGTAGGACAGAGATGTCTACAACTAGGGGAATATCAAGTGGTTCTTATTACAACAACATAACATGCATCTATCATTCAACTAGCTAGATCTATCCTTCACAGCTATAGATCTGATCTAATACAATAATGCAGATAACAATATAACAACATCAGAGCTCGAAGCATCAATCACACACACAACAACAGATGTACGTAGTTCACCCTCTCTCTAGGGCTACATCCACAGAACTGTGCTTATGATATTTTAAGCTAAAGCTTACAGTTCTAATCTGCGCTCTTGGCCAGCAAATCCTCTCTCTTCGTCTCTCTTTCTCTCTCCCTTCCTGCATAGCCAGCTGTAGGACTTGATCTTCGCACCCAGCTGAAGATCTTACAATACCAAAAGGCTCTCTCTCTCAACACTTCTCTCGCCCATAATACAATATTCTCCCAATGAACAATGATCAATAACAAGACTCAACTACCGTACCGACCTGACCTAGTTCCTCTTGACCTCTATTTATACATTACAATCCCTCATCGAAAGCCTTAGGTCAAAACCTAGGTGTCTACAACCCTGGGTCAACTTGACCCATTCTTTCCAGGCTTTGCCAGCTTGTATTTACTTCTCCATCTCGTGGTGCTCCACGACATCTAATGCTGGCTTTTTCCACTTCCTGAGTCATCCTCGGTCCATCTTCCTTGTTGATCTGTCGTCCTCGATCTCCTCATCCAATCGGCTTGCTTTTCCGCACTTCGCTCCATCTTCTCTGTTCTTTTGCTCACTTCGACCTAGTGACAACCACTGTGTCTCCCGCGAAGCTCGCTTTTTACCTTTTCTTCCTCGTTCTTCACTTCCTTTCATAATCCAGGGCCAATAGAGCCCCTTTCAAAATGGGAATCTTCCTTTATTTATAGAGATCCTAGAAAACTGCTGAAAAATATTCTTGTGTTCCTCAAGAAGAAACTAAAAAACATTTAAGCTTCCCTCATTAGTTGTTTGATATGTGTAAGAATGAGTATGAAGCTAAAAATGGTTGGAAAAAGAAAAAATAGAATACAACTATCAAAAAACGTGAATTTTCTATTTTATCTTATTTATGTACTCTTGTCCCTGATGTAAGATGTCCAAATATTGAACTGGTTGTAGAGAAATATGTGTATATTTTAACCTTGTAAAATATTTTATGTTAGAAAAATAGGATCGCGAAGAAATAAAATAAAAACAAATGCAGAAATAAAACACATAAGATACACAATACAATAGAGACACATATATACATGGTTCACCTAGTGTGAGATACGTCCACCAGAGAAATTGTCAGGTCCTTCCTTTTTATTATCCAACAAATGAAGGGATACAACCTACAAGACACCTGATGTAACTTGCTATTCTTTCTCTCGCAGTCTCCTCTCTTAGAATACAATATTCACAAATAATTCACATCCGCAATACAATTCCCTCATAAAATATGGTTTATTTCTAGGGAAAAAAACCCTAACATAACTTATACTGTCAAATCTGTGACCTTATAATAAACGGTCCATATTTAATATGAAATTACAATATACATTTACAAGGAAAATTTTCCTTCAGCGGCTTCACCCCCGGACTCCCCAGCCGGGCGGGTGAGCCTCTCAGAACCTACAAAGGGGAAATCCCCCCTACAACCAACTCGCATGGAGGGGTGTACAATATTCATGGGGTATAAACATGGTTGAAAACAAAGACCTTTGAATCAGGAAGATAATCGAGCTCCAAAACCAACAATCTCCAACTTGCAGACTGATCACAACATCTCCATTGTTGTTCTATCTATTGGACTATGATCCTTCTTGGACCTGGAAAATTTCTCATCTTCACTTTCATGCTTGAAGACCAATTGAATTTGAGAAGGAACTCGGTTTCTTCCTGGTTACTGTTATAAGAAAAATTTGTTCATTGAGGCAAATCCGACCTATCCAGCTGTGAAGTCGGTTATAGCCTCTTTGATAGCTCGACACGAAGCAGAGACTACCCACACCTAAAGTGGTCCTTCGCCTAAGGTGGTAATGAAGGGGGGGGAAAAGAGGTGAAATACTTACAAGAAGTCTTTCTCAGGACCACCCACCCTGGGTGTTGTCCTCCCTTAGGTTCCTAGATGGACAAAATGGCCTGGGGGGTGAAAATTATGGAAAGTAGGATGAAAATAAGCTCGCTAATTTTTTGTACAACAAACTAAATAAAGTGAACAACGCGTTGTTCACTCTCTTAAAGGATTGGAAAATGGCCCACAATGGGTCCCCATGGTAAACCAGTGTCCTAGGTAATTAACCAATGGATTCCTCAAGTAAAAAAGTGAGAAACAAAGGTGAAAAGTGAGCTTAAAAGCTACATCCAAGTCCTTTTAAATGGATGTAAATAGCGAACAACAAGTTGTTCAAAGATTTTAAGATAGGGAAACAAGCCCATAATGGCTTGATACCCCTCGGGGTGACCCGAGAAATGATCCTGAAATATTGTTAAATAAAAAATGGGGTTGTAAGAGGGGATGAACAACCTTGTTACAAGTTGTTACAACTATTATATAGGGGAAGGTATTCACAACTCCAAATTTTGGTTCGTGGGTGAAAGGTGGACTGACGAAAGGTTGACATTAAAAGTATTTTATTGGTCAATTTTTAGTCTTTATCGCACGCCTTGGCCACCACACTGTTTTGATGGTTATCCTGATTAGGCAAACACATCCCGGAACTCTGCCAACCAGTATAAGAAGAGTAGTCCTAGCAGACCATGGTGGTTAGGTTGAAGAGTGCCACGTGCAGTTCGGAGAATAAGGGATTAGCCACTTCTCGTCACTAGCGCTTTCGAGCTCTTAAAGCCACTTGGATGGAAGAAGGATACTTGCGAAAAGTAAGAGGCTCAACTGAGCTTACCCAAGCAGAGTAGTATTCCAACCAAGCTAAGCTAATCAACTCCTTGATCGTGTGGTACTAAGGAACGACCACTCGACTTGTACTAATTAGACAACTTATGAGGGGATCCTGATGAAGACTCCTTGGCTTTGAATCTTAGTATCCTACAAAATTGAAATTGCTTGAAATGAAATACCAGGCCATCCACATGGCGAGGTCACGTCTTTCTTTCACAAGCGTGCCTCTTGGTTACTGAATTTAAAATATATTTAAAAAAAAACTTATATACAGAAAACAAGTAAATAAGTAGGTGACATATATGTCATGGCTAAATAATATGTGTATGTATGTATCTAAATAGTATAAGTTTTTTTTTTTAGTGTATGGGGTGGACCCCTGAATTATTTTCAAGTATTCATGCGGATTTTTCCGTGTATTTAGATTATCGATTTTTGTATGGCCCCTTTAGGGGCAGCCACCTATAGATTAGTGAGTGAAAAATGATTCAATGGAAATATGGAAAGATTAGATAATTACAAATAATTATTACACCATTCAACCCAAAGGAATGGGTTGAGGCTCTTTGCGAGCGGCAAGGCCGCCATGTGCATGAAAGCCCCAACTAACTCCTTGTATGGGGATTGGAAGTTTATTGTTTGAAATATAGAAAGTGTGATGGTTATCTACGCAAGTATAGATCAGATTTTTTAACATAAATTCACAAGTAAACTACTCAAGCTATCTACACAAATTAAACATATCAACATTGGTATGTGTGCCAAAATTTTTGGAATGAGTGCAAGTGATATGTAAAGTGAATATGAGAGTGATTGGGTAGATTTACCGATCAAAATGGATGTTTTTCTTCACTTCCCTGCTGACCCCTTTGCCTCAAACAGGTCTTTAGGTGGTCCCCAACTGCTTAGGGGAAGTAGAATAGGTGATTGGTTATGTTCTTGCAGGCAAACAATGAAATTTTAGTATTTATGTATGAAAAAATTGAATTAAATGCAACAAAAACTTACACATAAAAAGTATATAACAACCAACTAAGATGGCTGTCCCATAGGGGGGAATTGACCAAAATGACCAATTTTCCTATTTGGGATAGCAAGGTTAATGGTAAGAAAACATAACAGAAATATACATGAATGAAAAGATAAAGCAAACAAGTATGAACAACCAACTAAGGGGCCTATTTGAGGGTTGTCCTAAGAGGCCCTAGGACTCCCAACCACTAGATAAGGCTGACAACAATTGAGTACTTCATAAAATCTTCACTAAAACACATTAAACAAATTAAACCAAGCTGTTAGAAGATGAAAGTAAGCAAGTTAAACCCAAGGAAGCAACACCAAACACCTAGCTAACCAATCCCTCTTAGAGATATCTAACATAACAAGAATTTACCCTTACCCCTCAACCCTTAACCAAAAAATGACACATCCAACAACTAAAATCTAACAACTATCACACACACAAAGGATCTTGGGAAATTTCAACAGAGATTTGTTACTATATTCCTCGTCCTTCTTTGTAATTTACCATTGTGGCTCTTTTATCGAAGGAACGTTTAACAATGTCTTGATTCTTTTGGAGGTCTTGGAATGCATCTTTTCTTACCTCTTCTAGTTTGACGAGTGTGTCTAATTGATGTTGTAAAGGTTGGAAATCATCTTCTGCCTTAGCAATAGCCAACCTCAAGGCTGAAATTTGTAAGTGAACAGGCAGGACAACAGGAGCCCCATACACCAGAGTGTAAGGAATTTGGCTTGTTGTTGTCTTAAGGGTTATATGATCAGCCCATAAAGCAAAGTTTAACTTTGTGTCATAATCACGCTTGTTATCCTTAACTTTCCTCTTAAGGATCCGAATCAGATTTTTATTTGTTGACTTGGACAATCCATTACCTTCGGGATAATAGGTGGAAGATCGAAAAATTTGGATGCCATATGTAACACCAAGGTGGATCATGACATCAGACATGAAAGTTGATCCATTATCAGTTAATATCTCAGCATGGGTTCCAAAACTAGATAAAATGTTACGTTCAACAAATTCTACCACCTATTGATTCGTAGAGTTCCTAAAAGCGATTTCTTCAGCCCACTTTGTAAAGTAGTTTGTGATTGTTAAGATGAATACGTGACCAACGTTGGAAGGCGGTGAAACTGGTCCAATAAATTCCATGCCCCATATTGTGAAAGGGACTTAGATTTCAATAGGCCTAAGGGGTAAGGCAACTAACTTTTTCTTCCCAGTGAAGTGTTGGCAAGCTTCGCATTTTCGAACAAGTAAATGGGCATCTTTGTGGAGTGAAGGCCAAAAGTAACATGCATGTAAATTTTTTGCTGCAGTGGTTTTGGCTGAAAAGTGACCTCCACAAACCTCAGAATGGAATTGTTCAAGTGTCATTTGGGCTTGGTCAGGAGACAAGCATCGTGACAAAACCCCATCAAGGTTTCTTCAGTAAATGATTTGTTCTTGTAAAACATATCAGACAATTTGCAAATGAAGTGTTCATTTGGATTTAGTATCCATGTCTGGTGGGCACACACCATTGATCAGGAAACATGCAATAGGTATGTACCATGGTTGTGAGGCTAACTCAGTTTCATTAACCAGTTCTTCGAAAGCAATCAATTCATCTACTTGAGGTGGTTCAACTATGATTGATGGGTAGGATTGGGTTAGCAATCCATCCAGCGATGTCCCCCTTATGGTTTTGTTATTTTAATGTCCAAGTCATACTCTTGCATGAGCATGATCCATTTGGACCACTTGATATGCAATTCGGTTTTCTTCAAGGCAGTGACTAAGAGAGAGGTAGGCACAAAAACCTGAACTTTGTGGCCTTGGATGTAATGTCGAAATTTCTCCAAGGCTTTATACAAAGAATAACCATGTTTCTCCAGTGTAGAATAATTCAGTTGGTGTGTCTTCAAATTTTGGCTCACGAAGGCGATTGGTCTAAGATTTTCCTCATGATCCTTTTGCAATAAGATTGCAGAAAATGTATCCTCTGATGAATTAGTGTACATGATAAAGTCTGTAGAGGGATCAGGACTAATTAACAGAGGGGCAGAAGAAATGTCTTTCTTAATGGATTCAAAATCTTGATGGGTAGGGGGGTCCCATTTGAACTGAATTTCCTTCTTCATAAGTTGATTTAGAGGTTTAACTACTTGAGCAAAATCAGGAATGAAGCATCTCAGGAAGTTTATCTTTCCAAAGAAAGATTTCATTTCTTTTTTATTAGTAGGTAAGAGAAGATTTTTTATTGCTACCACTCTCCCGGGAACAACTTTGACACCTTCTCGAGAGACGGTGTGACCCAAAAAGTTTCCCTCCATAACACCGAAAATGGTCTTCTTAGGATTTAAAGATATGCCAATTTTATGACATCTAACGAGAACCTGCCTGAGGTGATCAAAGTGACTACTTTGTTCTTTGGAAAAGACTGTGAGGTCATCGAAGTAGACAACAATGATATTACCCAATACGCCTTTGAAATCAATGTCCATGGCATGTTGAAAGGTGTTCCAAGCATTAATAAATCCAAAAGGCATATTATTATATGCATACGTGCCACAACGAGTAGTGAAGGTGGTTTTATGACTATTAGAAGGCTTGAGGGATATCTGATTGTAACCTTAGAAACCATCTAAAAGGGACATCATTTGATACCCGAAGACTTGTTGGAGAATCTCTTCCATAGGTGGGACCAAGTAGTTGTCTTTTAGGGAAACCCTATTCAAATGTCGAAAGTCGACACACAAATGAATATCGCTAGTTTTCTTCCTAAAGAGAACCACATTAGATACCCATTGTGAGTAACAGTCGTGGTAAATGACCCTGAATGCTTCCATCTTGTCCAATTCAGCTTTAATCGTTTGTTCCAAAGCAAGGTTATTCTTTATTTGTCTCTGCTTGTAAGGTTTTGAATCAGAGATTATGGGTATGGAATGGACTATATCCTGCATATCAAAAACCTTGAGGTCTTCGTAGGACCAAGCAAAAATATCCTTGAACTTGGTTAAGAGTTCCGTGAATTGAGCGATCTCGGAAGGGGAACACTGTGAACCTATATAGACCAATTTTGGATCTTTCTCAGTTCGCAGGTTAATAGGGATGGCTTCTCGCACCTTTCTAACAAATTCACTATCAATACTAGTTGCCTAAGTAGTAGCATCATTGGAATCAAACATGGATTCCAGTACAGACAAACCAAGGGGGAATCTTATTTGTCTTCAATTGGATTGTGTTCCCAGTTTCCTCTTCCAACTCATGGCTGATATGTAAATCTTTGAATTCCTCCTTGTTTTGGAGGAATCTACAGATTTGTTCATCAGTATCAAAAACTTGCCAAGAGTCGACATTATCAGGTAACGAGGGTCTATGTAAAATTTGGAATTTTATATCTTCGATAGACCTTACGAAATCTGAAGTGAAACAAGAACCAGCCAAGGCCAAAGTATCATCTACGTGGTTTGCGGCCCTAGGTACAGCTTGAATGTTGAAAGATAAGAACTTCTTAATAAGTTCCCTAGCCCTTCGGTGATATTGTTTGAGGCATGGGTTGTGAAATTCATATTTATCTCTAATTTGATTTACAACCAATTCAGAATCTTCGCTTACCAACAAATGGTGTATTCCTAATTCTAAGGCCTTTTGGAGGCCTTTAACGAAGGCTTCATATTCAACCATATTATTAGTGTTAGGGAATTCTAATCAAAATGATAAAGGGACTGCCTTCGCCTTGGAATCACACAAAAGGACCCCAGCCCTAGATCCGTGCTTGGATTTAGCACCATCAAAATCCATACTCCACACCATTTCTTCCAACTTAGAAGGAGGGACATGTGCATATTCCTCACATAACACAGTATACATACCCATACTTGTATCTTGAGAAGACACATGTTTCATATTATAGGAAGCAGGTACAACTTGCTCTTGATACTTTGGTTCCCTCCTAATGACAACTTCAACACCCTTATGGGGAAAGGTGAAGTGGGTTCCCTCCATGATGTAACAACCCTCTTTTACTTTGGTGGACCACTCCCTCCCTAAAAGCATGCCATATGCTTCAAGTATATCTGCTACGATCACTTTTATGAGCATGCTCACCTCTGGAGCTTGGTCATAAGTAATGGATAAGTCCTTGATGTAACCGATGGTTTCTATAGTCCTAGAATCCAAAGCTAACAGATCTTTACATGGGCCTTTGCATTCAAGACCCAATCTTCTCATGACTCGAAGGGGCATGACATTGTGACTCACTCATGTGTTAGTGACACAATTATGGAGCACAAAATGATAAATCAAAACTGAGATATAGAAAGGAGGAACCCCAGGGTCTAAATCAATAACATCGTATGCTTCCCTAGGTTGAGAAGTGGACTCTTTGGAAAGAGGAACTCTATGTTCTGTTTGTGGAGTAGGGTCTTCTTGTAGAACATGTGAAAGGTTTTCAAAATGAGTGGGTGTTCTAAGAGAATCTAGTAATGTCACGTGGGTGGGAACCTTCGTTAGGTCTTCAACGATGTTGTAAGGTACCGGTGTTGGGAAGCAGGGTGGTGGATTATTAGGTAAATTTATTGTAATATCCCCAAGGATGAGCCATGTTGTAATCATCTCTATGAATTTTAAATCATGTTTATAAATTGTAAATCATGTTTTGTAGGCTGGAGAGCCAAGTATTGATAAGTTGGTGGGCTTATGTGTTTATTAGGCTGGAGAGCCTATGTGTTAAAGGCAAGGAGCCTGTTTTTGTAAATGTAATTATGTAGAACATTAATGAAGATTAAGCATCATTGCGTGCAGACCGACCATGAAGAAAGCGTGATGAGGGACTAAGCTTCCATAGGGTAGGTAAGGGAAAAGGGGTTGAAAGGTTTGAAAGAGGGGATAAGCTTAGGGTCTTAAGTCCTTGAGAATAATATTTTATTAGTATTCCAAAGTTGTGTGACAAACATGTTTTTATCCTAAGTCCTGGGAGAGGCAACGCATGCAACTCCAATGTGTGAAAAAGGGAATGCATGCAGCTCCTAGAAGACAAGTGTCGACCTGGGAACATGTGGTTAAAATCTGAAGCGTCAACTAAGTTGGGGGTTGGTTCAGCCAGTTTTCCCGATCCTTCATCTGAAACCATGAGACCTTTGTGATCGACCTCTGCTTAACTTTATTTCCATACATCCTGAAAACGAGAACTATGAAGCCGACAAATGTATTCTCGTGAATCATATGGCCTCTATATTCAACCTTTGAAAATATTCACACACACACCAGAGACCCAAAATTCGTGAACTATCTGTGTCTTCTGTGGAACCCGACACCTGGGTAATCGCCTGAGTGTGTTGTGTCTTAGCGTCTGGTCATTGCCATTTTCGGGCCTATGCCCATTTTTTGTTGTGGTTGTCATCCTTGTGTCAACTGAGTGTTGATGTTGTTTTAGTTTCCCTCATTCGGTTGGAATTGAGTCGAAGAGTGTGCTGAAGAAGTGGGTTGTCAGGCCTGTGGTAGAATATGCAGGTTGTCAGGCCTATGAGCATCTCTCTCTAGGTGAGAGAGTCTGCTGGGAAGAGGTTTTCTCCCAGAGAGAGTCCAGCACCAGCTATAGAGTTCTGATAATTCTTGATCTGGCATGTTGTTGAGACCCAAAGAGGGAGGTGAAGCACCGATGGACTATTCTTCTGAATGTGTATACTCCCGGGTTGAACAGGCATGTGGGGAATGAGAGTTCGTGAGTAGTGGGCATAAGAAGGCTCCTGGAGAGAATCCTTCTGGTTTCTCTTTGCAATTTTCCTGTAACCTCAACCTAGTATAGGATTCCCTTGCCCAGGGTGGAGCTTGGTCCCAGCTCGGGGGTGACCCACTGCTGAGCGTGATGAGTAGCATGGTCTAAGGTTGGGAGGTTTGTGGAAGGTTTGCACGTAGTTGGTGGAGTTACTACAGTTTCAAAGATAAGTATCATTATGTGTTTAATTTCAATTAAAATGCATGTTTGTGATGCTTGCAATATTATCATGTATTTTGTTGCAATTATGAATTACTGTTAATTCCATTATTTTTGTATGTTAGCAGTAATCCTATGATTACTCTGTATTGTTTACTTAAATGTGTTAATTTGATATGATGCATGTTATATATATAAGTATGAGAATGTTTCCGCATAGTAGTGTTGCACGACAGTGGGGTTGATGGCCAGGGATGTTACAATATGGTATCAGAGCCATGGTTTCAATGTTGAGCCTGGATGGGTTGGATAAGTGGTCTTTGGACCCAAGGTTTTGAGTGGAAATGGTGTTCGGATGGAACCAATTTTGAACCTTGGAATGTTTCTGAGTGTCAAGGGGTTACTTGGTCATGTTACAAAGCTCAGGAGGAGTAGCAGTAGAATAAAATAGTAGTCAGCATGGTATTTGACCACAGAGAGAGAGAGAACTCAACACTTGGGGTGTTGGAGCCGTAGGATCTATTTGGGAAAAAGGAGAGTCCTTTACGACCGTGGGATCTAGAGAAGATGCAGTAAGGTTATCCTGGATTCCTTTTGAAGTTCAACAAATGGGAGAAATGGAATGTGTTGAGGCACAAACTTCCGAAGTCTCGAAGTAGATCTCAACTCTCTGATTGCAAAGGAAATGCATCGGTAGATCGTGAACTCCGGGAGAAATCGCTTCGAGCAAAAGCGAGGGTGGAGGAGTTGAAACTCCCGAAGCCCAAAGAGCCAAAGTGGTGAGTCATGATGACGTCACCTGGAGGTGATGTTGACACATGGTTTGTGTGCCAAGTGTAAGTGGATTTCGAACCATGGAAGGTTTAAATGGCATTTGGAACGTGACGAGTGTCACCCATCTGAATGGGCCACATATCAATCGCTAGTATGCTTTCATGTGGCATCCTGTATCAGTAGGGTTAGTAGGGTCGAGGTTACATAACGTAGTTAAAATTCGGAGGACCCACGGGGACATCGATCATGATACATCAAGATCAACGGCAAGGAGACATTGCGGGGACCCAAGTTGCATGGAAGCTAATTCTCCAAGGTGGTCTCGCAATCCAAACTGCAGTTTCACTGAGGGGTTTCGTGTCAGTGCTAGGAGAATTGTGAGATGAAAGGTGGGTTAATCCAAACCACTGTTGCATGCCCCTGCAATTGGGAAAACTTAAGTGATGTAACATAATAACGTCACCTGAGGTGACGTGGAAGTGTTCAGATATTAATGGTTCAGGGTGTGCGGATGTAAAATCTTCCAAAGTCTCGTAGTCCCAAAACTTAGATGCCTGAGGTTACATAGCGACTGTTAGTCGTAGGATGTTGGGTAGAAGTGGACCATTAATCCACCCTACTACGCGAGTTCGTTAACTCGGAATTCTAAGTGACTGTTGTTTTATTCCTGGAAATATTTTGAAGCCGAAGGCCGAAGGCCAAAGGCCCTAGTGCACACTTATTGATCTAGCGCTTGGTCATGACCCATGGTTGCGTGGGTTGGGGAACTTAGAGAAAGGGGTTAGTTCCCAAAAACTTAGCAGAGCAGAGCTTCGAAAGAAGAAATCTACAAGAATTCTTGATTGAACAAGAATCACAGAGAATGAAAACTGAACATTTTATTGAATCAGATTTGTTTATGAATGATGTGGGATTTGTTAAGGAATGATGACCTGAAAAATTTTGGTTGTCTACACATTGTGTTGCAGAAGTTTAATGAGTGCCATAAGCGAATAGAGTTGCCACTAAGTGCAAGAAATCGAGGAGACATAGAATTCTTCCAGTTCAGAGAATGAAGCAAAAGGAATGGATGTTCATTTGGGAGTTGAAGGGTCGAACTCCAATGGGAATGGAGAACAGATAGATAAGGAAGGGAATATGATGAAAATCATTGAATGATTGCAAAAAGATGCCCAAAATCACCGATCAGATAGCAGAAATCTCATGAAAGCTAAGGAACATGAGGGAGAATTCAACTTAAAGTTGATGAAGAGTTTGGAGAGAATAGAAAACAAGTTTGACAAGGAAAGAGACTCTAGAAAAACAGAGAGTCACCAGACTTCCGAGGGAAGAAGATCAAGAAGTGTTGTAGACACCATCATCACTCCCAAGGTCACTCCAAGAGGAGGGCACACAGTAGTTCAAGCCCATCTCCTACCAAAAAGCACATGAGATCTGGAGTGGATGAACTAAAGGGAGAAATGAACAAGATTAATCCTCCTACGTTCAATGGAGAACATAAGGAGGAAGATGTCAAAACATGGTTTCTTGGCATAAGGAAATATTTCCAACTGCACAATTATTCCTCTCATGTAGAAGGAATAATTGCGATGTATCAACTGAAAGGAAAAGCATCCATGTGGTGGGATCAACTTGTGCAGGTGCAACACATTAGAGAGAAAGATATCACTGGGAAATAATTCAAGAGGTATTTCAAGAAGAAATACTTGACTAAAATATACTAAGACAGAAATATGAAAGAGTTCTTTGAACTCAAACTGGGAAGCATGACCATTGATGAATACGAACAAAGGTTTTTGGAATTGTTGAAGTATGTTTCGTTCATTTAAGATGAGACTGACAAGATTCAAAGGTATCTGAGTGGACTGCCACCTTCCATTCGGGACAAGATTCAGTATGATGACCCTAAGACTATGGAAGAAACTATAAGAAGAGCAAAATGATTATATGAGAATCAAAGAGAGAAGCCTACCTTCTGGAAGGCTTAGGAAGATAAGAAGAAATTTCGGATGGATCAGAGGAAGAAGGGAACTAAGCCACCCTTTTTTAGAAACAGT
The DNA here is from genome assembly GCA_010110895.2 of Picea sitchensis. NCBI lineage: Eukaryota > Viridiplantae > Streptophyta > Pinopsida > Pinales > Pinaceae > Picea > Picea sitchensis. Next base: position 102,481 of record SNQJ01S0024676.1, on the reverse strand, counting down.
CCTCAAGGACAACCATCGTTTAGAGATCCGAGAATGGATGACGTAGGGGAACAAAGGCCAAGACAGATGCCCATTCAGTGTTGGGGCTGTCAGGGGAACCACAAGTACAGAGATTGTCCCCACAAAAATGGCAAAGTGAGAGTTGTCCATAATGTTCAACAAGCTAAAATAGTGAAGGACATGGGCAGTTGAATGCCAAGGATCTACGCAGCCCTCGACAACAAGCAAGATGAATATAAATCGCACATGATTGAAGTGGAAGTTATGATCAACAACCATGCCTTTACTATTTTAATTGATTTAGGGGCTAACCATCGTTATATAGATCCTAGAGTGGTGGAAAGTTTGCAATTGTCGAGAAGCAAACATGAAAAGTCTTGGTTAGTGTAGGTGGCTACAGGAACCAAGAGGAAAGTCACTGAGTTAGTTAAGTTTTGCCCAGTGGACATGAATGGACTAAGCACAAAGGCTGAATTGAACATTTTTCCTTTAGGTTCTTATGACTTTATAATTAGGATGGACTGGTTGGACCACCACCATGCCATATTCGGCTGTCATAACAAGGAATTCACTTGCCTAGATGAGGAAGGAAATCAGAAAACAGTCCAAGGAATTCCTAGAGTTGTTGTTGTCATAGAAATCTCAACAATGCAGTTGAAGAAGTGCTATAGGAAAGGCTCTCAATTATTTGTAACCCATGTGGAGGAAGCACCTAAGAATAAAGTATCAAAGATTGGAGATCATGCAGCATTACAGGAGTTTGAAGACGTATTTCAGGAGGTACCCAGACTACCACTGAAGAGATATATTGACTTCTCTATAAACTTGATGCCTAAAGAAGCTCCAGTGTCAAAAGCTCCTTACAGAATGAGTACGCCAGAGCTGAAAGAACTACAATTGCAGCTTGAAGAGCTTCTGAAGAAGGGGTATATATTCCCAAGTGTGTCACCTTGGGGTGCCCCAGTCCTGTTCGTGAAGAAGAAAGATGGGACATCGAGATTGTGTATTGATTTCAGACAATTGAACAAAGTAACTGTAAAGAAAAAATATCCTATGTCGAGGATTGATAACCTCTTCAATCAGTTGAAGGATGCGAAGATAGTTTAGAAGATAGACCTCAGGTCGAGATATCACCAGGTAAGGATAAAGGATGAAGACATCAGCAAGACCACCTTGAGAACAAGGTAGGGTCATTACGAGTTCACAGTGGTGTTGTTTGGGCTATCAAACGCACCCGCTGCTTTTATGTGCCTAATGAATGGTGTATTCAGGGACTATCTAGACAAGTTTGTCATAGTATTCATGGATGAAATTCTGGTGTATTCCAAGTCAGAGGAAGAGCATGAGAAGCATATTAGGATGGTGTTACAAGTGCTAAGAGAGCACCAACTATATGCCAAGTTGAGCAAGTGCTTGTTTTATCAGAAGAAGATCCATTACTTGGGGCATATTATTTCGAAGGATGGGATAGATGTAGATCCTGAGAAGATTGAGGCCATCAGAGAATGGTCAACGCCAAATAACGTGACGGAAGTCGGATCCTTTATTGGTCTAGCTGGTTATTACAGAAGGTTTATCGCAGGGTTCTCGAGGATAGCTCACCCTATCACTTCCTTGCAAAGGAAGGAGAAGAAGTTTCAGTGGACAGAATATTGCGAGGGAAGCTTCCAACAATCGAAGCAATTGTTAACCAGTGCTCCAATCCTGAGGATTACAAATATGAATGAAGAATTTGTATTGTGCACAGATGCATGCAAAGAAGGACTCGGATGAGTCCTCAGTCAGAATGGATTTGTAATCTGTTATGAATCCAGAAAGTTGAAAGAGCACGAAAGGAACTATGCAACTCATGATTTGGAGTTGGCATCCATAGTACACGCTCTAAATAAATGGAGGCATTACCTCATGGGAAGGAGGTTCGAATTGAGGACAGACCATAACGGTTTGAAGTATTTGTTTGATCAACCAACCTTGAACGCTAGACATAGTAGGTGGTTGGAGTTTATCTTTGAGTACGACTTTGATATCAAGCATATCAAAGGGAGGGAGAATAAAGTGGTTGATGCACTCAATTGGAGAGTACATGAATGAAATGCTACATCCATTAGCATGTATCAAAATGATATTAAAAGTAGAATTTTGGAAGCTGCAAATGCAGATTTGCGGTACAGGGATTTGGTAGCAAAACTACTGCAAGGTAAGATGCCATAGAAAGTGGAGAATTATAAATTGGAAGCTGATGGAACACTTATGTACAAGAATAGAATTTATGTACCTAATGTACATGACTTGAAACTTATGATTTTGAATGAAATGCATAATGTACCTTATGTTGTGCACCCTGGATATGAGAAAAATGTGGCAGAAGTCAAGAGCCATTACTTTTGGCTAGGTATGAAGAAAGAGATTGTAGAATACATTGCCATATGTATGGAGTGCCAGGAGGTTAAAGTTGAGCACAGACACCCAACAGGGTTTCTACATCCTTTACCCATTCCAGAGTGGAAGTGGGAAGTGGTGACAATGGATTTCATCACAAGATTGACCATAACAGGCAAGCAGCATGATTCAATCATGGTGGTGGTGGACAAGCTTACGAAAGTTGCACATTTTATTCCGCTAAAGACTACTCAAAAGGCAACTAGAATTGATGATATTTTTATGAGGGAAATAACACGATTGCATGGTATTCCCAAGACAATTGTGTCTGAAAGGGACCCAAAATTTACCTCAACTTTCTGGAAAGGGTTATTCAAGGGGTTCAAAACGAATCTGAACTTCAGTACAACCTATCATTCTCAGTCGGATGGGTAGACAAAGCGGGTGAATCGAGTAATAGAAGACATACTAAGGATGTATGTTATGGACAAACCATCCAAATGGGAAGACTACCCACACTTGGTAGAATTCGCCTACAACAATGGGTATCAAGCATCATTGAAGATGAGCCCATTTGAAGCACTTTATGGCAAAAAGTGCAATACTCCAGTAAGCTAGGATAATCCATCTAACAGGGAATTAGTTGGGATGATAAGAAAAGAACCCACTGAAAGTTTAAAGTGGGTGACCATGTTTTCCTGAAAGTAAAAGCCAATAGAAGTTCCCTGAAGCTGGGAAATTGTGCCAAGTTAGAAGCCAGATTTTGTGGTCCATTTGAAATCCTAGAAAGGATTGGGCCAGTTGCATATATGCTTGCATTACTTGCATCCATTACTATACATAATGTGTTTCATGTTTCATTTCTTAAGAAATATATACCTGATGCTAATCATGCAATTGATTGGAATGTGATTCAGGTGGAACAAGAAGGTGTCCTGTAAGTGCATCCTGTGCGCATATTGGATCGGAAAAGAAAACATCTCCAGAATCAAGCCATAGGGATTGTAAAGGTCCAGTGGACCTGGTATGGTCCTGAGGACACGACTTGGGAACATGAATATGCTATGCGGGCAGAATATCCACATATTTTTTAAGATTTTGAAAATCTTGTTGATGTTGTGTAAACATTGCACTGTGGACAGTGCAAAAATAAGGGGAGGGGATTGTAATATCCCCAAGGACAAGCCCTGTTGTAACTATGTCTATGAATTGTAAATCTTGTTTATGAATTGTAAATCATATTTTGTAGGATGGTGAGTCGAGTATTGATAAGCTAGTGGGATTATGTGTTTATTAGGCCGGAGAGCCTAAGTGTTAAAGGCCAGGAGCCTATTTTTGTATATGTAACTATGCAGAACATTAATAAAGATTAAACATCACTACGTGCAGACCGACTACGAAGAAAGAGTGATGGGGGACTAAGCTTCCACAAGGTAGTTAAGGGAAAAGGGGATGAAATGTTGGAAAGAGGAGCTAAGCTTAGGGGCTTAAGTCCTTGAGAATAATATTTTATTATTATTCCAAATCTTTGTGACAAACATGTTTTTATCCTAAGTCCTCGGAGAGGCAATGCATGCATATCCAACGTGCGCAAAAGAGAACGCATGCAGCTCCAAGAAGACAAGTGTCGACCTGGGCGCATGTGGTTAAAATATGAAGCGTCAGCTGAGTTGGGGGTTGGTTCTGCTAGTTTTCCCGATCCTCCGTCTGAAACCGTGAGACCTTTGTGATTGACCTCTGATTAACTTTCTTGTCATGCATCCTGAAAGCGAGAAACATGAAGCCGACCGGTGTATTCCCGTGAATCCCATGGCCTCTGTACTCAACCTTTGTAAATATTCACACACGCACTAGAGACCCGAAATCCATGAACTGTCTATGTCTTCTATGGAACCCTACACCTGGGTAATTGCCTGAGTGTGATGTGTCTTAGCATCTGGCCATTTCCATTTTCGGGCCTATGCCCATTTTCTATTGTGATCGTCATGCTTGTGTCAATTGAGTGCTGATGCTATTGCATTTTCCCTCATCCGATTGGAATTGAGTTGAAGAGTGTGCTGAAGAAGCGGGTTTTCAGGCCTGTGGTAGAAGATGCAGGTTGTCAGGCCTCTGAGCACCTCTCTCTAGGTGAGAGAGTCTGCTAGGAAGCATTTTTCTCCTAGAGAGAGTCTAGCACCAACTACGGAGCTCTGAGAATTCTTGATTCGGCCTGTTGTCGAGACCTAGAGAGGGAGGTGAAGCACTGATGGATTTTACTTTTGAAGGTGTATACTCCCGGGTGGAACATGCATGTGGGGAATGAGAGTCCGTGAGTAGTGGGCGTAAGAAGGCTCATGGAGAGAATCCTTCCAGTTGCTCTATGCAGTTTTCCTGTAACCTCAACCTAGTCTAGGATTCCCTTGCCCAGGGTGGAGCTTGGTCCTAGCTCAGGGGTGACCCACTGCTGAGCATGATGAGTAGCATGGTCTAAGGCTAGGAGGTTCATGGAAGGTATGCATGTAGTTGGTGGAGTTATTACAGTTTCAATGATAAGTATCATTATGTGTTTAATTTAAATTAAAATGCATGTATGTGATGCTTGTAATATTATCATGTATTCTGTTGCAATTATGAATTACTGTTAATTCCATTATTTATGTATGTTAGCATTAATCCTGTGATTATTCTCTATTGTTTAGTTAAATGTGTTAATTTGATATGATGCATGTTATATATATAAGTATGAGAATGTTTCTGCATAGTGGTGTTGCCCGACAGTGGGGTTGATGGTCGGGGACATTACATTTGCCTTATTTAGGGTCCATGGAACCCTGTTCCTAGTAGGGGAAGGTAATCTACCATTCGTGGGAAGTTTTGACTTTTCATTATCCTTGGGATCGCTTTTGGCCTCTTCCACCACTTGCAGAGTGGTTTTAGGGGCCTGACTCCTAGTTTCTAAAACAAATCTTCCGAAAGAAAGAGGATCATCATCGTAGGGAATAGAGTCTTCCATGTTAACTTGGTCATTTTGGGAAGTGAAAGAAATCTTGTTTTTAACTGGAGATAGAGGGGCTTTGCCATTTTTAGACAATTCCATGTGACGTGTATACGAGTAACAATACTCGGGATCATGGAAGTCTTAGAAAAAGTGACACCAATCCACTTCAGCAGCATGTTGCCTAGGAGGAGGAGTAGGAAGGAAAGGAGATCTTGGCCTCAGAGGAGTAGAAAACTGCAAGTCATTCACCTTTCGATTAAGAGAAAGTATTTGGTTGTTCATGTTCGTTAATAACTTGAGTGTTTCCGAACTTTCCCTTTCTTCAATCCTTGAAGTCTGGGCAAGTGGAGGTTCATACCAAGGACCCTCGTTTTGAGGTACCTCATTCCTAGGCCTCCCGTTAAAACAGGGTTGTGCTAAAGGTGAGGGAATCATACCGGATTCCTCCATGTTTCTTTCAATTTCCAGGGCACTAGTCTTGGCCGCATCTAAAGTTTGTATTGATTTACCTTTCAATATATAATTTACATTCAAATTCATAACGGTCATGTAATAATGGAACAAATTGTTCCCAAATGGTTGGGAAGCAGTTGGGATCCTATTCAAGGTCAAGGTAAAGCGTTGATTAGAATTCCAAATTTTCTCACCCTCATTGATGGAGATGGTTGTGAAATACCTGAGCAGGGAGGCCACATCATTCGCCCCTTGGAAATGTTTCTTGAATTCTTGGATCATAGTGTCCCAATCTGGGATACTATCATTAGGAAGCAAGCGATATCATCTCGTTGCTTCACCCTCAAAGGTTCTTAAAAAAATTCTAATGATGACATCGAGAATTGTTATGTCCATAAGCGCTAATGGATCATAAAAGTTTTGTATATTTTCTTTAGCACTCAATATACCAGTACCACTGAACTTAGGAAGACTGTTTGGGGCATCTGTAGGCATGTCATGAAGAGGTCTAGCCAACCACAAAGGAGTCTCGGGTTACCATGGCATTTCCATCGGAACAACTATGGGAGGAACAACAACAGTTGTTGAAATGATGAGAGAAAAAAACTGAGGATTAATAATTGTTGTTGGATTAACTAAAGCTTTCTTTAGTAAGGGGCTTTGAATAGGAGAAGAGGAAGAGGGTGACTCAACTCGCACTGCAGAGGTAACGCATTTCCCTAGTTTTCCAAGTGTATGTGTCTCACTACTTGTTTTCTTTCGCGAACTTTGACTTCTTGTAATCCTAGGGGACACTGTTTCCCTAGTCTTAGGATACTTCTTCCCTGCCAGCTTGCAAGGGGATCAAGTAAGTACTTTGAGTACAAGAGATGTATCACCAACAATCTTACTCTTTCTGAAATGATGTAGATTAACCCAACTATAAACAAAGCTTTGTTTTTCGTTCTTCTCGAAGTGGAAGGTAAGGTGTGATAGATTTATAACTTCCCAGGTGAGTTTGAACAAGTAGAAACGGAGACTGACAAGGTAAAATGAAAGGAAAACTCAATGGTATTTATGGCTCCCAGATGCAACGAAAAATACAAGGGAACTGAACTATAACAAGCACCAAAGAAAATTCCAAAGGGTTACTGAAAGACCTTGCCGCAAAATTTTTTCAACAAGCAGGAAAAGGACCACAAATAATTTGGGTCCAACACCCAGTATAAGCTTGGGATACAAGCAAATCTAAAGAGGTTTGCAAAGTCCCCAGTATGGTCGCCAGAAAAAGGCAGGTGTTATAAGAAAAATTTGTTCGTTCGGGAAGATCCGACCTATCCGACTGTGAAGCCGGTTACAACCTCTTTGATAGCTCGGCACAAGGCATAGACTACCCGCACCTCAAGTGGTCCTTCGCCTGAGGCAGTAATGAAGGGGGGAAAAGAGAGGTGAAATACTTACAAGAAGTCTTTCTCAGGACCACCCACCCTGGGTGTTGTCCTCCCTCAAGTTCCCAGATGGCCAAAATGGCATGGGGGGGTGAAAATTATGGACAGTAGGATGAAAATAAGCTCTCTAATTTTTGGACAGCGAACTAAATAAAGCGAACAATGAGTTGTTCACTCCCTTAAAGCATTGGAAAATGGCCCGGAATGGGTCCCCGGGGTAAATCGGTGTCCTGGGTAATTAACCAATGGATTCCTCAAGTAAAAAAGTGCAAAACAAGGGTGAAAAGTGAGCTTAAAGCTACATCCAAGTCATTTTAAATGGTTGCAAATTGTGAACAAGAAGTTGCTCAAAGATTTTAAGATATGGAAACAAGCCCAGAATGGCTTGATACCCCCTGGGGTGACCCGGGAAGTGATACTGAAATATTGTTAAATAAAAAAGGGGGTTGTAAGAGGGGATGAATAGCCTTGTTACAAGTTGTTACAACTATGATATAAGGGAAAGTATTCACAACTCCAAATTTTGGTTCGTGGGTGAAAGGTGGACTGATGAAAGGTTGACTTTAAAAGTATTTTATTGGTCAATTTTTAGTTTTTATCACGCGCCTTGGCTACCACATTGTTTTGAAGGTTATTTTGATCATGAAAACACATCCCAGAACTGTGCCAACTAGTATAAGAAGAGTAGTCCTAGCATACCATGGTGGTTAGGTTGAAGAGTGCCCCATGTAGTTCAGAGAAGCAAGGATTAGCCACTTCTCGTCACTAGTTCTTTCAGGCTCTTAAAGTCGTTTGAATGGAAGAAGGATACCTGCAAAAAGGAAGAGGCCCAGGACCCCCCTAAAGGGAGTTTTAGCTAAGCTTACCCAAGCAGAGTAGCATTCCAACCAAGCTAAGATAATCAACTCCTTCACCGTGTCGTACTAAGGAAAGACCACTTGACTTGTACTAACTAGACAACTTCTGAAGGGGCTCCTGATGAAGACTCCCTGGCTTTGACTCTTAGAATCCTACAAAATTGAAATTGCTTGAAATGAAATATCAGGCCATCCACGTGGCGAGGTCACGTCTTGATTTCACAAGCATGCCTCCTGGTTACTGAATTTGAAATCTATTTAAAAAAACTTGTATACAGAAAACAAGTAAATAAGTAGGTGACGTATATGTCACAGCTAAATAATATGTGTATGTATGTATCTAAATAGTATAAGTTTTTTTTTTGAGTGTATGGGGTGGACCCCTGAATTGTTTTCAAGTATTCATGCGACTTTTTGCGTGTATTTAGCTTGTCAATTTTTGTATGGCCCCTTTAGGGGCAGCCACCTATAGATTAGTGATTGAAAAATGATACAATGGAAATATGGAAAGATTAGATAATTACAAATAACGATTACACTATTCAACCCAAAGGAATGCGTTGAGGCTCTTTGCGAGCGGCAAGGCCGCCATGTGCATGAAAGCCCCAACTAATTCCTTGTATGGGGATTGTAAGTTTAGTGTTTGAAATATACAAAGTGTGATGGTTATCTATGCAAATATAGATCATATTTGTTTCACATAAATTCACAAGTAAATTACTCAAGCTATCTACACAAATTAAGCATATCAACATTGGTATGTGTGCCAAAATTTTTGGAATGAGTGTAAGTGATATGTAAAGTGAATATGAGAGTGATTGGGTAGATTTACCGATCAAAATGGATGTTTTCATTTTCTTCCCTGTTGGCCCCTTTGCCTCAAACAAGTCTTTAGGTGGTCCCCAACTGCTTAGGGGAAGCAGAATAGGTGATCGGTTATGTCCTTGCAGGCAAACAACAAAATTTCAGTATTTATGTATTAAAAATTGAATTAAATGTAACATAAATTTACACATAAAAGGTATATAACATCCAACTAAGATGGTTGTCTCGTAGGGGGGAATTGACCAAAATGACCAATTTTCCTATTTGGGATAGCAAGGTTAATGGTAAGAAAACATAATAGAAATATACATGAATGAAAATATAAAGAAAACAAGTATGAACATCCAACTAAGGGGCCTATTTGAGGGTTGTCCCAAGGGGCCCTAAGACTCCCAACCACTAGCTAAGGCTGAAAATAATTGAGTACTTCGGAAAATCTGCACTAAAACACATTAAACAAGTTAAACCAAGCTATTAGAAGATGCAAGTAAGCAAGTTAAACCCAAGGAAGCAACAACAAACACCTAGCTAACCAATCCCTCATGGAGATAGCTAACATAACAAGCATTTACCCCTACCCCTCAACCCTTAACCAACAAATGACACATCCAAAAACTAAAATCTAACAAGTATCACACACACAAAGAGTCTTGGGAAATTTCAGCAGAGCTTTGTTACTATATTCATCCTCCTTTTTTTTACAATGTCAACCGTCTTATTTATAAAGGAGAGGTAAAGGCTTAGGGTTAGCTCACAAGACACTTGTCACTTTTTAAAAAGTGACAAGTGGACCAACCCTAAAGTATTTTTGTCTTTTTACAAAAAGTAACATTATCCTAAAAGAGAATCTTATCCAAAATGGATCAAATCAAATCTGATTTGACCTCTTAATTACAATGTATATATGCCAAAAAGTAAATCATGCGAGAGTTCATATTACAAAAAATCATTTTTCATAAAATGAAAAAACTTAATATGCCACATCACCATTTGCCTTAGGATTTGTTCCATCCCAAACTCTCTTTGACTGCTGCAATATTTTTCCATTGTAGGTGAGGTGGCTTAGGACAATTCCCGACCATCCATGGATGTTGGATTCTCCAGGATGAAGCCCCAAGGTGTGGGAAATTTGTTGAGTTGCTTAGGAGGGCAAGGGGCCTTTGGCCTTTGGTCATTGTAAGTAAGGAAATGCCCATTGTTCAGGCACTTTTCAGACCTGATTATGCCCCCCATTTTCTTTCTATAAGTTTCCCTATGGGTTGGTTGAAGCATGGATTCGATTTGGGCTTGTTTTGGTGAGGGACCCCTTGGGCCTGAACCTTGAGAAGATCTTACCCTATACCAAACAGCCAAAAAACTATTCTTTAATGTTCCCATGTTGTATCTTTGTCTACTACCTTTCCTCTTCCTTTCGTTTGGTGCAAATCCAACTCCGGATGAGTAATATATGGCCCCGAGAAGGTACACGGAAGGAGTCGGCTGGGTGACTGATTAGGGAAAAAATTTGAAGTTGGGGTAAAATTCTTGACTGGACACCAAAATTGAAATGTTTTTACGTGCCTTCATACCTATAGCTACAATGTGTTTTCCTCACCCGACCCAATTTGGCCTCGGAGGCCCCCAATTAGGCCTCCTTCCAACGCATGCTTGTCAGGCCAGTAATGAGTCCCCGTCGCTCTGGGACATGCCACCAAAATTCTGGGTTGATTTTTCCAAGGAGAATGCCATGGATGCATTCTAGACTTCGCCTCAGTCGTTTCAACTATTCACGGGAGAAACTCTGCCTTTGTATGGCGAAGTTATGCAATTAACATGTTCGGTAACTCTGAGGAGGGGGGGATTTAATTTTATTATATAGTCTAAACATATATAAATAAAATTCATTAAAATATTCTTAACTTTATTATATTTTCTANAAAATTAAAACTAAATAATAAATTTAAAAAATTTAAAAAACAAATTAAACTGTATAAAATTTAAACTATATAACAAATTAAAATTAAAACTTGAAACTAGGTCGCATATTACAGCCCCTCTACCCGATGCCCCCGATCACCCATGTGATCATGGTCAGGCACAAAAGGAGCACGTGAATGGGTGGTTTGGGAGGAGTGGTTGGGGAATGGGTGTGCAGGGAGGAGGGAGGAGGTACGGGGGTTTGGGAGTGGAAATTACGCATAGGGGAGAGGTACAATTTATTTCCCGGGGACTTAGATTGATACAAAGTCCCTAACTTATTCCATAAATCCTTAGTCATAGCTTCCCCTGATACATTCAATAATACTGAATCTGGGAGACACAACCAGATTGTGCTCTTTTCCTCTCAATCCAACTTTGTCCAGTATTTTGTTGACATTCCCATGGGTGCAATACTTGGATCCACAATGACCCATTGATCTTTGCCTTTCAAAATATCTTCCATTTTGAGATTCCACAACTCAAAACTCTCCCATTAATTTTCTCGATCTCTATTTTTGAACTGCTTACTGTTTATTTTCACCACAAGAATCGATACCGCAAAAATCCCATTTGAAAAAGGTTTACCACAGACTCAATCCAGACCATTAGCCACAAAGGTGTCCCCCTTAAGTCAATAACTGCTTTAATACCAAATGTATATTTTAACCTTGTACAATTAATTATTGCAAATGAATTATTAATAGAAACAAAAAAGATACAATGGCACACACACACATTACACAAAACATTTACCCTAGAAACCCAAACCGACAAAACTAGCAACTTGTTTATAGTTGCACCTCTAATTCTTTTTCATCTTCATTATTTACAATACAATACAATACAATATATATATATATATATATATATGATCCCGCAACATCCAAAACCCCTAATCCATCGACCTAGATTAGTATACAACCATAATTCCTTAATCAGAATTAGAGAACCATCAACGAAAAACTGTGTGTTGAAAACTCGCTAAAAATGGACACAAAAAACCGCCAATTTTTTTTTCTGGGGGGAGGAGACTCCCTAGGAAGGGGGGGCTCTGCCCCCCCTACAACCCCCTTGTTACCCCCCCATGCATTGGGTGCAATGCAACATGTGGGGTTGGTCTTTCAAATAATATAACACATACCCAATACTGACTACTCCATATCCTTTAACCCCAAATCCATACTCAGAGATGAGCACTAAAGATTGGAGGGTTGTTTGGGTCACATTTTAGACCTCTTAGTTTCCATCCACTGATAAAATTAGTATGGAAAATAACTCAAACAACATGGGTTATGAAAAGCATGCAAGAGATGATTGTGAATATGAGAACTTTAAGAGAAAATATGGATCCATGATTGCTATAAAAAAATATTTGATAGCAAAGGTTAGAACTCTAGAGGCTAAAAATGGGTTGCTAGAAAACAAGATAATTTTAGTAGGAAAGGGGTCACATGTAGTTGTAGAAGTTATCTCTACTCTGAAGGAGCAACAATAAAATATCAAGAAGCTAGAGATCACTAATAATACATCAAGACTCCCTTTAGTGAAACAATTGTTGGAAGAAAAACAACAAGTGAAAAATGAGGTCAAATTCCTAAGAAAACAACATGCCACCCTCAATATTACAAAGAAATCCATCGAAGAAAGGATATCATGTATAGAAGTAGAAAAGGCTAATGCCATGGATTTGAAATCCCAATTAGAGGAGGAAAAGGAAGCGATCAATTCCCTATAATTCAAGGTTACCACAAAGAAACTAAGAAAAACTCCCCCTTCTCCTAGTTTTATCCATGGAGTTGATGATCCTTATGTAGCCTAGCTAAGGTAGAATATTGAAAGAATCATTAGAGAAGTGTAACAATGGAGGGCCATACCTCATGAGATCATAGAAAAGGAAAAAAATGCACATGTTCTAGTAGACAAAAGGAAAGAGGACTTGATGAAGTAGGAGTAGGAACTAGGTGAGGCTTAGAAAAAATTGATTGATGATAGGATGTGGTGGAAATAATTAAAGATGACAAGGAATATTGGAAGATAAAATATGAGAAAATCCTAGAGGAGGATAAAATGGTAGATAAATTCATAGTGATCAAATGATCCATGTGGGGATAGATCATAAAAGATATGCCCAGAATCTGAGACCACGTGGAATTCCTTGAGTTTGATGCCCTATCTAAGTGGGTATGGAAACACTTGAATAACGTGCAAGAAGAGGTCATGTACTGTTGATATTATGGTAGTTGCGGGAGGTATTTACCTCTACGTGTAAACCTGACGAGAATATAATATTCTCGGAAGTAAGAAGAAACCCTAAATTAGTTGGCTAATAACCCTAGAAGACAAATCG
>SNQJ01S0024676.1:77136-89207 GCA_010110895.2 Picea sitchensis | reverse complement strand
CTCAAGAGGATAATTTGTATTAGGTTATTAGCCTCCAAGAGAAGAAGTCGGCTAAAGGAAATATTATATACTAAGTAAATAGGCACCCAGAATGAGAAGTCGGCCTAGGCAGTTTGCCAGTTTTAGTATAAATATAGGAGGCCAGTATTCATTTTGGAAGGAATTCTCAGAACTGCAGAAGCAACACTTATGTGCACTGCAGTTGGCCAGTTTGTGTGCAAGTTTGGAGGAGAGTTGTCATTGCAGCATCTGCAGCTAGCAAATTTCGGTTTTGGCCTCGACTCTCTCTTCGTTATGGTTTGGACTCTCTGATTAGATCTTCTAACTCCTATTTGGTGTGTTATCCTTGGAGAGAGGTGCGCTATCTTGTTTGGCTATCTAGTCTAGGATTTGCTTCCGGAATGATTCTCTGTCAAGGTTCAGGTGCTCGCAGGTGGCTTTGGCCTATGGTTGGGTGACAATAGTGATATTGTCTATGGTTAAATGAGCACATCCATTATATTCTAACAGGTTATGGGCCCACACCTCCTTCATTCAGTCTAACCACTGGAAGGGAGAATAACCATAAGGATACTAAGCTCATTGAAGAATTGTCGCTAGGGTTTCTAGCAGGAGAAGTTACCAAAGCACCGTCGCTAGGGTTACTAGCAGGTGCAGTTGCAGAAACCCTAATCCTCTCGTTGAGGCACCTTAAGTGAAGGAATTGACCTAATTTTCAGATAGACTAGTGTGTCGTAGCCTAGCACATCTCCTGGTACTCTCAGCAAACTAAGACGTCAAGGTTGAGTTTTTGGTCAAATCTAGGGTTGATCAAGTCAAGGAAAACATGACTTACTCTATGAAGTCAGAAAACAAGTTAGATGGGGCTTCTAACTTCAGAGCATGGAAGACAAGGATTGATCTCATCCTTGCCAAGAACAAAGTGTTGGATATCATGAAAGGAAAGATTGTGGAACAAGAGTTTGAAGAAGGAAAAGAAAAGGAAAAGAAAAATGTTGCAGTTATGGAGAAGTTCAAAGACAATGACATCAATGCCATGAGTATCATAGTGGATTCTATAAGAGACCACCTGATACCCTACATCTCCCATATTGATTCATCCAAGAAGATGTACGATTCCCTAACAAACCTCTTCTCAGTCAGAAACATTGGACAAGTAATGAGTCTGAAGAATGAGCTTTGTGACATGAAGATGAATGATGATGACGACATAACATCATACTTTGTGAGAATTTCTTAGTTAATAGATTAACTACAAGATATTGAAGAGATCATTTCAGAGAAGGAATTGGTAAACATAGTACTCAATGGTCTTCCCAAGACATGTGATGCATTTGTCGCAAGCATGAACACAAGGAAGGAGTATCCTACATTTGAATAACTTTGGACTTGTTGTGCACGAGAAGAATTAAGGATCAATGCAAAAGAGAAACCCCAAAATAAGTACGATGATCAAGCCTTCACAACAAGGTTCAAGGATTTTAGGAATAAAAAGAAGTTTTGCTCTAGGAAGAAACCAAATCAAGAGAAAGATATGTCAATAATACAATGCTTCAATTGTCAAAAGTATGGTCACTGCAAGAATCATTGTCCTGAGTTAAATAAAAGGAAGGAATCACATGAAGCATCAGTTGTTGAAGAAAGGGAACCCTCAAAGAAAGCCAAGTAGGACAAAACAACTTCTTATTCTAAAACAAGGTAGCAATACTCTTCATAGTTCTTGTACATATCATGTTTTATGTACATATCTTGCATATTTATTTCCTAGAAGATAATATGTTCAAAGAGAAACTATGCCTATGAAAGGATTTCTATCAGAATGACTACAAGACAAGGCAATCCACATGAAAGGATGAAGTACATCAACAAACCCTGGTAACAATTCATGTGGAAGTTATTACATAATTAACCAGGGATGATTTTAAGGATGGAAATTTATTTTAAAATTTAGAAACCTTGGTGAATATTACTAATCCTTCATATGCCAACTATAAATGTTTAGCGATATTTTTGTAAAAATATTCAAATTTCTAAGGATTTTATATAGTTTTTATAAAATTTTGGCGATTTTTAAGGTAAAAAATAATTTTATCCTATAGAATTTGGGCGAATCATTTTTAAAACAACGAATCTCATTCTTGGAAAAACCATGGAAAATTAGCCCATGAGCGAAATTTAGCCCCTAAAATCATCCCTATAATTAACAGCTACAAGATAAGCCAAAATCAGAATCAATCTTGAAGAAACCTAGAAGAAGTGAAGACAGAAAGAAGTCAAAAATCAAGAGAAAATTGGAAAAAGACTTATGACACTTTGCAGAAGGCAATAAGGATGCAGATTGAAGCGTGGGCTCTCTTAGCTGGAGGGAGATGATTACAGAATTACAAAAGAAGAGCATGCATTCATGCATGAAGAAAGGATAAGGAGGGAGCTAATCCTAAGAGTATGATCCATTGAAGATAATGAAGTATCTATCCATGTTCCCATCAATAGTGGCAACCATGAAAAACAACACATGTTCAGTTTGACTTTAGAAGAAGCCTTCTTCGAAAACAAGCCTCAAAGTATCCCTGGTTGTTCATCCACATCCATGATTCTATGATGAAAGGAAGAAGTCATAATCTTCGGGGGATGGAATCTATAGAAAAGATCCATGGACCCAAGAACTAATGGAAAACATAAGAAAGAACATGAAGATTCCAAAAGAGAAAGGAAAGACATAACAACCAGTCATTGTATTGAGAATCACAAGATTACCAACCTGACCTGAACTCACTAAAAGCAATCAAGCAGAGGAAATGAAATATGTGATGAAGAACAGTGTATGGAAGACTTATGAATGTAAGCATTGCGAGATCCAGAACTAGAGGTTTATCCTAGATGGAGGGAGAAGACTCTGATGATTGCTTGTTCCAGTAAACCAGACATACCTCTACATGAGCCATTATATCGTCTGTAATATCCATGGGTTGGAGTTTACATCAGATGAATGCAAAGACTATTCTCCAGAATAATTGAACAAAGAATGTATGTAGAACAAACTCAAGGCTTTGAGGTATATCAAGAAGATACTCTTATATGCAGATGGAAGAAGGTTTTGTATGGATTCAAACAACTTGGTGCAGAGCCTCCAATGCACATCAGAAGTGTGGTGAAAAACCTTCTATAACAAAGATATTGTATCAGAATGGTTACTCAGAACTCAAGGATGATGGATTTCCAATCCATGACAAATCTCTCATGATGACAGAAGAAGTACCACTTGGATATGTTCCAAGTTTGACCCTTGCCATGATGTTATGCGCTAGTAGGAAACAAAGGAGTTGAATTCAACTATGATGATCAAAGCTATATGAAGCCTTAAGAAAACCAGTGTTCCATAAAAACCGAAGTACATTGAGATCAAGAATTAAATTATCCGTGATGAAGTCCAGAAAGGAGAAGTGGTTCTCCAATATATATCTCCACAGATGAGAAGATAAGAAGACATTTTTGTAAAGCCTCTATTCAAGATGAAAGAGCTTGTGTACTCAAGTTGGAGCTCATGGAGATGACTTCCTTATTAAAAAAGGAAGAGATGACTCCCAGGTTGGGAGGGATCACTGATGTGTTATTGATTTATGGACAGTCATTTTTCAGTTCGAAAAATGGTCCAGGATGAGCAGTTCCTTTCCAGTTCGGAAAGTGGTTTGAGATTTCTGATGGATAGGCATTTTCCAGTTCGGAAAATGGTCCAGATCAAACGGTCATTTTCATAATGAAAATGGTTCGATGGATTGCTGATGTACCATAGACAACGATTCCCCTTGTGGTTAACATAGGGAATGGTCTAGGATAGTCTCTCTTCTTAACGGTCACTCTCAGTAGTGGTCAAGAAGATTGGTCCACCTCGTCGGACAGTCATTCTTTCGAAGCTCACAGTTGTGAGCGGTTTTGAAGAATGGTTCGTTTTGGAGGTTGGTGTGGGACAGCCATTTCCTTAGGAAATGGTCCGGATAGTCATTACCCAGGGAAGATTCGTTCTCTCTAGGTTGCACTTTGTTTTGTGCCAGAGGAATGGTCCAGGTTCAGCAATCAAGGACAGGCATTCCCTAGGGAAGATTCATTCTCACCAGGTTGCACTTTGTTTGTGTCGGAGGAATGACCCAGATAGATGAATGGTCCAGGCTCAGAAATTAGGACAGTTATTCTTCCTTGCTTGAGAAGAATAGTTCAGATAACTCATCATTGATGTTTTACTTTCTTAGGGAAGATGCTCTTCTAGATCTCACAGATGTGAGTGGAAGAATGGCCCAAATGATTCAGTTTATATATCATAAAAAACAATTATGTTGATGATATGATTGTTATGGAGATTGTATGTCTCTGGACAGTAGATGTATACTACTATAGTGGATGTGTTCCACTGATTGAGACTATATTTCATTGATCAAGTATCTGTGTGCTACTTGGTGTGGTAATGTACCACTGGATTGTAGTTGTGTACTACTATGGATAGACACAGTTGTGTTCTATTGAATGACATTGTTCTGATCGCCTTCAAGACTATCAATAGTGTTGGAAATGATTATCAGCTAGATGGATGATCAATGGACAGAGATTTCCCAGACAAAAAATGGTTCTTCTAGGGCATATGTCCGGATTAGAAGAATGGCTCTTGTGTCACTCTGTGGAGTGAGTGACTTATTCAACATCATGATGGAGTATGGTTTCGAGAGATTACACAGTTGATGACACTGATAGTGATGATGGTGCTCATGATCTAGTCATGAGATAGTCTATATGACTATGTTGATGTTATCGGGTAAATGGTATGTTTGTGCCCAATACCATTACCTTCAAATACCTGCCTAGCTAGGAGGGAGTGTTGATATTATGGTAGTTGCGGGAGGTATTTACCTCCATGTGTAAACCTGATGAGAATAGAATATTCCAGGAAGCAAGAAGAAACCCTAAATTAGTTGGCTAATAACCCTAGAAGACAAGTCGACTCAAGAGGATAATTTTTATTAGGTTATTAGCCTCCAAGAGAAGAAGTCGGCTAAAGGAAATATTATATACTAAGTAAATAGGCACCCAGAATGAGAAGTCGGCCCAGGTAGTTTGCCAGTTTTAGTATAAATAAAGGAGGCCAGTCTTCATTCTAGCAGGCATTCTCATGACTACAGAAGCAACACTTGTGCGCACTACAGTTGGAAAGTTTTGTTCAAGTTTGGAGGAGAGTTGTCGTTTCATCTACTGCAACAAGCAAATTTTGGTTTTGGCCTAGAATCTCTCTTGGTTATGGTTTAGAATCTTTGATCAGCTCTTGTTACTCCTATTTGGTGTGCTATCCTTGGAGAGAGGTGTGTTATCTTGTTTGTCTATCTAGCCTAGGGTTTTCTTCTGGAATGATTCTCTGTCAAGGTTGAGGTGCTCGGGGGTGGCTTCGGCCTATGGTTGGGTGAAAATAGTGATATTGTCTATGGTTAAACGAGCACATCCATTATATTCTAACATGTACAAGGCACAAGTGGATAGAGAGGTAAATATGATTGGTAATAGATAAGTCTCATTTACGACTACACCACTAAAAGGGAAGTGTCTTAAAACATACATAAACTAGCTTCAACACCACCAAGATAGTATGCCTCACAATAGTTGAAGTCACCTTCTCAAAGGGGGAGTAGTTCTAAAGAAGGAAAGTGATTTTTTTCATAACCTAACCTTATTTTGTTATTCTTCATAAGGTGGGCCCTAATTTTGTGGCAGTATGAGGAGATGTCCAACCAATTCACCCATTGCTCTCTAAAAAGGTGGGGATTGGTCAATGTCAGAAGTAGGCCTTCAAATGATTTAAAGTTAGACCTCAACAACAAGAACACGGATTGGCGAACTTTCATATTGACATGTTGTTGGATTCCAAAGAGAGCGTAATCCTTCTCTTTGTAATAATTTCTTGAGGTTGGTGATCTGGATTTTATGAGCAGAATGAAATGTCTTATCTCTGAGAAGAGATGTGACAACTGTGCTCATTCACAAGAAGATGATTACAATGAGGCTCTCAAGGCCTTTTTACAATAAACAAGAGTTTCCTAAACATCCAAAAATCTAACCCTAGG
Source organism: Picea sitchensis (assembly GCA_010110895.2). Classification (NCBI taxonomy): domain Eukaryota; kingdom Viridiplantae; phylum Streptophyta; class Pinopsida; order Pinales; family Pinaceae; genus Picea; species Picea sitchensis. The sequence continues at coordinate 83,106 of SNQJ01S0024676.1, read as the reverse complement.
AGATGAAGCGCCAAAAGTCATGTGGGCCTCGTTTGGGTAAGTTAGTACATCAACTTCCCGGGGTCGTAACTTTTGCATACGATCTTCGTTTTAGGCGTATAATAGCCCATTGGAAAGATCTATCCAAGGACTACAACAGTTGCACAAAATTTCATGATGAAAATTTGCAATTGCAACATACCCCAAAAAACATCGTTTAGGGCCTCAAAACGGCTCTGGAAGTTCAGGACCTGGAAAACTGCTAAAAATAGTAAATTATCAAAATTGCTAGAAAGTTGTTTTGAGCCAGCTGGAAAAGGTGGGTGGCCATCGATATCCACCTGGATCAATTGGGGTAAAGGGATCAATCACATTGTTTTACTTTCTTTCCTTTACCCATTTTGATTCTCCTCTATATACGATCCAAGTCATAAATTACTTGGTAAATGGAAGTAATAATGCTCATGACTAAAATCTTATAGTCCCCATTTGGTGCCAATATTGTACTTAAATAACTATTGGATTTATTTCTAGTCATGACCAAGGCATTTGACTACCGATGAATTAATAGTATTCAAGAACTGCTATGATCGCTCTCTCCCATTTTATATCTTACATAATGTTGAATGAATTTCTATATTAGGATAATATGGGGCACCTAAGGAGATACCCAAGGGGACAATGAATGTAATGTGGCCATAATAATGGAATTGGCCCATTATTTAATTAAAAGAAAATAATATAATAATATGGGGTAGTTGTCATAGACCCCTAGGAATACTCATGAGAAAGTATAAATGCATGAGTATCATTATATTAGAGGTGTGTTAGATTGTATTGTTTTGCGGCAATCATGACTTGTGGAGTGATTCCTTCCATAAGGAATAATTGATGTTGTTACCCTACCTTAAATGTTCTTCTCTCTATATTCTTGTGTTGATTATGGTAATGTTTTTGGTATCTTTGGAGTTCAAGGGTTTATTTTCTGAATTTTAAGGCCCTATTCTCTCTTACATCTATCGAGGTTTACTATAAACCTTCGTAGTTATAATAGAGAATAAATCGTTTAAACTTAAAAAATAAACCCTTAAAAATTCAAAGATACCAAAACATTTACCATGAACAACATAATAATATAGAGAGAATAAACCTTGAGGTAGGGTAACACCATCAAATACTCCTCATGGAAGGAATCACTCCACAATCCATGCTTTCTACGGTACAATAAAGTCCAACACACATCCAATACAATGATACTCATGTGTACTTAAAAATTTTCATGAGTATTCCTAGGGGTCTATGCCAACTACCACTTATTATTATATTTTTTTCATTTTAATTACATAGTGAAACTATTCCATTATTATAGCCACATCACATTCATTATCCCATTGGGTACCTCCCTATGTACCCCATATTATTCTCCCTAGGTACATTACATTCCATCCCCCTTGGCATGTTTTGTCCTCGAAACATGAGAATAAACCATATAATATGGCATATTGAGCAATGTATTGAATTGTTACCATGCGCAAGCATCTATCCATCCTAGTGAAATGTGGACATGGGGTCCAATTGTGGTCTTTTGTCGATCTTGATTCTTGTTTTTTCCTTGAGATCCATGTCTTTGTTGCACTACTATAATATCTCCATGTATTTCGTTTAGTCCTCCATGTGCCTCTATATTGGTTGCCTCTCTAGTTCCGTGTTGATCCATAATAAGTTTGTTGACACTCATGCCATTTCCTTGATGACTATTGTTTCTCCTTGCGGTGTGGACGACGATATACAACAACCTTAACTATCGATTATTCTTTTTTGACTCTTCAGCGTGTGGTTCCTTAGATTCTTCTTTCTTTTTATTCCCTTCATGGTGCTTTTATTCAAGTTCTTATGTAGGCTCTTTTTCCAATTCAACACCAGACTCTTCATCCAATGTGTCATTAGGTACTACAATTTGTTTCCCTGGAAGGACTTCTTCAAGTGCCCCCTTGTGCCCTTCTTGCTTAGTAAAAGATACATCATGCCATGTACTTTTCTTTTCCTTGTACCAAAGCTTCAAAAATGTCTTTTAAACATTCATATTCATTGTACCCACTGAATCCATCCAATGATATCCAAGAGTATCCACATCATCCATATTTATAGCATAAAAATTTGAATGCAACACATATTTATCCATGGTAATATTTAAATCTTTAAAAATTTGAATATTTATCCATAGTAATATTTAAATCTTTGACATCCAACTAGAGCTAACAACCTCCTAATCTTAGAAACAAATGCATAATAAAATAACCACAACCTTCTAATATGATCAAGTATCGTACATTAATTTATAGAACAAATAAAAGTTAAAAATTCCAATTTCTAAGACAATATATATTGTAGCCAAAAAAAAATTGTGAGGTATACATACCCTACCCCCTTTGGGTTTGAACTTGTAACCTCCAAGGAGGAAACACATGTTCTTAACCAATGGATTATAGGTCAATTGGTGCGTAAAGCTTAATCAAATCACCCACTTGTTCAAATTGTATGGATAGTTTTGTAACACATCAACCTTACTCACATTGCCAATTTTAAATAAATACTTTTGTAGCACATCAACCCTCATCACATATGTCCATATATATATATATATATATATATATATATATATATATATAATATGAAGTGTCTATGCTCTATTTCAGTAGAACGATGAAGTATATGAGACTCGGGATGGGGGGAATATTAGATAAAACATATATGAGAGTGAGGATGAGAGTGGGGTGGGAGGAATAATAGAGAAAACATAACACATATATGTACAAGGGTGGGGTATATGTTTTCTCTATTATATTTTAACAATGAAATATCCCCACCGCAGTGGTCTAAACGTTCTACCTTTTGGAGGTTTTCTGGGTGCTCCGCGGGGTTTTCAGCACGCTGAATCCATTTATGCATTCAGAAAGACAATTTAAACCAAAAAAAATAGAGATTTTGTCCAAATTTACATCGCGGATTCGAGTCAATTCCAGTCAGAAAACCTAAAAGGTAGAACTTTTAGCTAACGCCTATATAGATATATTTTAACAATGAAATATCTATTACAACATTAAAAATTAAGGGAAGGACTTTCTTGTTGTTTATGATTGTACGAAGGGCGCAGATTGAAAAGGACGGACTGACAGGAGTCTGGTTTCACCAATCATAGCTCGTGGTGGTTGAGCCACCCGTGCGGTGGATTTCAACTCTACTGCAAATCCAAAGCAGAGTGATTCCTGGGACCCGTCGCTGCAACCAACCCACCACGCTGTGGCTTCTGTCGAGGCGAGTGCGCCCGTGATGGTTGTTAACGCCATTGGCAGCAGAAAAATTGTACAGTGAAAGTACAAGCGATCCATCAAAATCTAAGTTTTCCAAGACGACACTCAAAGGCATATCTAAGCTGATTTTGATGATTGCTTGTTACACTGGCTTTCTGTCCATGTTTTGGTTTTCGAATACATTTACTCCAGACTGCACTATAAAAGGTATAAGTCGTCGATTCCAGTAATCAACAGAGTTACAACATCTATAGAAAATTGGATTGAACTCTCATTCACAAAATAACAGAAAGAACGACAACAAATTTATTTTGAAAAGCATATGTTCCACACTTTCAAATAGCGCCATGCAATGAGACAAAATTCGATATTACCGTGCTTCTTCCTTCTGGCTCCGTTTTATTTTTGAAGCTATTCATCAATAACTTCTTTGTCTGCTTGGCGCTCTGGTTTGTCCCTAAGGAGCGTCAGCGTCATAACGACCCAAATCAAAACGTCGGTGGCATAAAACTGTAATTATGTTATGAACCAGCATACTCTCTGAGCGGGGAAGAGGAACGTTATGGGAGGAGGACCAGGCCTGGAATTTGACGTCCCACATGACGTTTTTTTTCATTTTAAGATCTACACGTCAGCATTTACCTGTATGTAAAGTTTGAACCCGTCATAACTTTTAGTAGGTACTTAGCTTAAATGTCTATTGTATAAGAGACACGACTTGAGAGAGGTTCGTTCCAAGAGTAAATGAAACACTAAATGGAATTTGATGTTGCCCATTTTCTCCTTAGATTGCAAGCTCTAAAAGGTAGGATTGAAATGTCATATCTCAATTATTTTAACGGATTTATCTTATTTTTATATTTTTTTTCATTAAGAAGTTTTCTTTACAAATTTTTGTATATTAGAGAAAAAAAAATGAAAGTGCTTAAAACTTAAAATAACGGACACAAAAAACAAATGACCGTCATCAAATTTTCACTTGACACTTAAAGTAAATTTGAAATCTGGGAGGAGATAGTTGACTTCTTAAATGTTCATTGATTTACCTAGGTTTGCAAATCCTTTTCACCCTCTTATCGAGGCTTCTCTCCCTCCCCTGCATTTTTGCTTGTAGTAGTCTAAATGATCTACTTTTTGGAGATTTTTCGACAACTTTTTCTGTTTGATTTTGCACGAAATCCAGTGATGAATGGTTGGATCTGCAGATTTGAGTGGCTAAGTTTGTATAGTCCGAGTGCTCCAGGGGTTTTTCATCAAGTTGAATCCATTTATGCAATCAGAAATGCAATTTAAACAACATAAAGTATCGATTTTGTCCAAATTTACATCATCAGATTCTGGCCAAAAAACTCAAAAGGTAGAACGTTTAGCCAACGCCTTTTTGCTTAGGACCAATGGTAGACTGTTTTCTCCACTCTTGAATTGGTTCAAGCTTGCCCCTACCATTGCATTCTCCTACCTAGTTAGTGGTGCAATGTTTCTCGTATCATTGCGTTCTCTTGCCTAGTTAGCGTTCAACCTATTGTCATTCACTCTGATAGTGGTCCACCCTCATCGCGATAGTGGTATACATATTTTTTCCATAGGTTTTTGGTGGAGAGTGTAGGACTTTAAGCACAAGCCAAGATCTAATTGCGAGAAAAAATTAAACTAGTAAAATTGCAATAAAAAGAGAGAAGAAAGAATGAAATAACACTCGAAAAGACAATATTGTTGAAGAACTAATTCGTATTTCACTTGTATATCAATGCTTGACATGAGTACAATATATAGACTCTCTAAGGAGAAATGTGCATAAGGTTTGGGTTCTTTGTGCATACACTAGTTAGATTTAGTCAATTATTAACTAATCAATACCATGGATCAATAATTGGTAATGATTAGTTTGACTCCATTAATAATAAAGGAAATGTGTACTTCCTAAGGGGCTAAGTTATCCATATCCATTGTAGATTAGTTGTCGTTAATTCCATAGCTTAGCTTTAAATAAAACTGCTAAAAATAGGCAACCCCTAAATTGAGGAATGACTAAAAATAGACATAGATGCCCCTTGAAAAGTGGAATGTTGTGCATGTACTCCAATACCCCCCCTGAATCACAATCTGAGAGTAGGCATGATGTATGTAGGTACTCATGTACAAACAACTTATGCAAAACATAACATGACAAAGTGAGATAAAGAGGGAAAACCCAGTGGAAAGAAACCACCCCCCTCAAAATGGAATGCTAACATGATTAGTTGCTATGCAGCTGTGTCCTTCACCCCTAGGAGACCCTGGAAGGATGCAACTTTATCCTCGATGAAGGTTTTGATGAAGATGTATATGTTTGTATTGATTTTGTGAAGTGAATAGACCGGTGAGAATTCCTTAGCTATCCACTTGCTTTGATTAGACGAAAGAGGATCCAAATTGTCCGAGTGGTTCTCGATGAGAGAACTGTATTCATTATTCATGGCATCTTCCCAATAATGGTTTCTTGCAACCTCTGCATAGGACTGAGAATTAGATGCAAGAACCTGTTGGCGTTCGGAAGTCACTCCTGGATTGCTGGCAGGAGCAGAGCCCGAAGCCCATCAGATTTAATGTCACGGTTGTTTTAAAGGGTGATCAAATGGAGGAAGACTCCGAACGGCAGTGCATCAGCTCAGAAACCAGACCAGGCATGCATGACAGAGTG
>SNQJ01S0024676.1:42124-70905 GCA_010110895.2 Picea sitchensis | reverse complement strand
ATTTTCCCTGGGGTCGACTGGACCTGTACAGCTTCAGTCGACTCCCATTGATCATCCCTCTAAGTTATGTTTCTCCTAAATCCTTCAATTGTACATCTCCCCCATCTGTGACAGTCTTTACTTCGTATGGTCCTAACCAATGCATTCTGAGTTTTCCTGGGTGTTGAAGGGATTTGTTGTCATACATCAAGACTAGATCTCCTTCCTTGAAACCCTTCCTCTTGATATGTTTGTCATGCCAAGATTTGTCTCTTTATTTTTGGACTTCCTGGTGGAACCCTGCTAGAATTCTATCTTCCTCCATGATCATCAATTGATTTAGCCTTTCCTATATTGCGCCTCGTTCTGTCAAGTTTGTAATTGCTGCTACGTGTAGACTAGGCACCAAAAATTATAATGGCACCACATATTCTTGTCCGTACACCAGTCTGAATGGTGTTTGTCATGTCAATTTCTTGCATGTGGTCCTGTATGCCCATGGTACCGTTGGTACCTCCAAGTCCCAATCATCCCTAATAACGTTGTAGGTCTTCGTCAGTGCATTTTCAAGAATCTTGTTAAAGGCTTCCACTATTCCATTTGCTTGAGGATGATATGGTGTAATATTTTGATGATGAACTTCAAATTCCTCGGGAATAGCCTTAATAGTGTTGTTAATGAAGTGAGTGTCTTGGTCACTCATCAAAATACTCGGGAAACCAAATCTAATGATCACTTGCTCGAACAAGAAATGTGTTGTTGTCTCTGTGTTGCAATCTTTTACTGGTGTTTCTTCCACCCATCTTGCCAGGTATTTCATCGAAGTGATAATGTACCTTACTGACGCAGCCGCACCCGCAGGCACGTCTGCTCACAGGATCTTCTCCTTTCTCGGCCTGAAGAACACTAATCGGTCCTTCTATTTCCCTATCGGGAAATCTGCACCCACAGAAAAACCTTCGTTGGATCCCCCTTGTTCTTATCGGGGAATCGGAATTCGCGACTTCGCGAGGTCGATGGTCGAGTGTTTGATTCTCAAAACCCCGAACCCCGACAATAGTCAACACTGACCTTCTTCTCTCTCTGTTGAAACTTTCCCTATCGCGGTTTTGCACCTCGCGATACTAAGCAACTCATCTTACCGACTCCCGATGCCCGATGCACCGAAACTCCGACACACGCGTGCGAGTTGACTATTCAACGCCTTTACTCCATCAACATTTTGAAGTTCGCAGGATCGTGAATCCTAAGGAATATATTTTAGCACTTCCCGCTACTAAACCCCGATGCCTCGTGCCACCTGTCTTCCACTAACTCCTATGGTCCCACACTGTTTACGTCACTGTCAGGATATCGCAGATCGCGATATCGCAATTCCCGTTGCAATACTTTGGAGGTTCGATCTACGAAACCCCGATACATGATATACGCGTAGATCCAACGGTCCTGGCTGACTTGGATCAATGCTCTATTTGTCCTAAGCTTAAACCCTTCGGGAATACACCACTGTATCTTCCCTGCACATCCACAAGATCTAACGATTCACGGAGATTCGCAGATTCTCCTCGGAGAATACCGACCGTTCCTTCCTTCCAGATGAATTCTGCGAAAGGACTAAGTGTTCCTTTCCAAAAAACTCGTTCACCTGCTTGCTAACTTGTGACACTTCTCTCGAACTTCAAGTCACAACTTGTCCTCGTTGTTCTTCAACAAACTCAAAGGCCTATCCTTCCTGAGCTTTTCCCACAGCTTTTGGTCTTCAGAAAGAAAACCCCTTTGCACGCACTCCTTGCGGAAAATCTTCATCCACGTCTAAGTGTTGAAGCTCCTCGACTCTGCACACGCCAGCAACAACAGTCCTTCAAAGCTTCACTCAAGTTCACAACCCTGAGTCTTTTACCCGGCATGTGCACTCCTTGCACGGCTCCTGTAACCCAAATTCACTCCTGGGTGAACGAGAATCAAAGTTATCGCTATTTGAACCCTCTGTCAACGCACTCCTTGCTGACAATTCGACTGCACTCCTTGCAGGAATTCTCTGGCTCAAATAGAGAAACAATTGAAACTCATTCCTTCTTCCTTTCAGATTCCCAATTCAACATGAAATCACATACACAACATATAAAAGAAAATGTATAACAGGAAGCAAACATTCATGAACATATCAACAATGCACAGAGAATCAGACACAAAACCATGAATTTGAACCAATCTTCTTCTATTAATTCAAATATCAGTACATGGGTGTTCTTTACACAACTCTCTGCTTACTCTTCTTCCTGAATGCTCCCTCTAATGATACAATTCACAATGAGGGTGTCTATATCCCGTTTCCCTCTTGCGCTCTCGAACTGTCTAGTCTAGAATTAATTTCTATCTAACTGCATTAACTATCTTAAATGCCATCTATATACTAAAGGACGAGAGCTATCTGCTCAAGGTCCATTACAATACACAAGTGCACTTCATCTTAAATGACTCATTTAAGATTGTGCAACAACTTCCAAAGTATTTTTCAAAATTTGTGTTGGCTTGTTCAGCTGTCCAATGCTTCCGCGTTGGCTCGCTTGACGTGAGGGATGCTCCTGCATCACTTGCTCTTGACCTTTTTGTTGGTGGGTTAATTGGTCCCACAAAATATATTTCCCACTTGTCAAATACCTGCAAAGTTACTTGTGGTCGCAGGGGAATCTCATCCCTTCTATTCGGTTTACCAACCCTCTGACAACCATCACATTTATGGCAGTATTCCTTCGAGTCTCTGTGCATGGTTGGCCACCATAGTCTTGCGCACAATAACTTCTGTGTGGTAGCTTTTCCTGCATAATTCCCTCATGCTATTCCCTCATGGGATTCTGCTAAAATTCTAGGTCTTTCATGTTCTAGCACACATCTTCTCAAGATGTTATCTACACTCATTTTGTATAAGTGTACTGCAATTAGTTGGTAATGTGCAACCTTGGCTACCAAATTATTTTTCGGTGTAGTGTTATATTCCTATGGMACAGTCTCTATACTCAAGTAYTGGATGATGTTTGTGAAGTATTCATTGACTATCTGGACTGAAAATAACTTTGCGTCCAAAAATTTATCCTCTAGATTTGTAGGTTCCTCCCCATTCATGATCCTCGATAGGTGATAAGGTCCTACGTTCAACTTCCCTKACTTGACTATTACTTTGAAGTCAAACTCATGGAACAACAATAACCATCTGTAAATTCTCCCCCCCAACACTGGCTTGTTGACGAGGTATTTGAGCGTTGAATGGTTCGTGAACATCTTGAAATGTTTTCCTAATAAATAAATCTGAATTTCTGGAGCGCATAGACCATAGCTAGGCCTTCCCTCTCTATAGTGTTGTTGTTCTGCTCCAATTATGACAATTTTCTGCTAGAAAATGCTATAGGATGGTCCAATTCTCCTGCTCCTGGCTATGCCAAAATAGCTCCAAGTGCTATGGTCGATGCATCTACATGTATGTGGAATGTCTTCTCCCAATCTAGGAATACTAGTATTGGTGCGGTTACCATCTTCTCTTTTAGAGTATCTAGACCATGTTGACAGTCCTCATTCCACTAGAACTTTGTGTCTTTCCTTAGTAATTTCTCCATTGGCGCAATGATTTATGCATAGCCTTTTATAAATTTCCTGTAGTATCATGTGTGTCCCAATGTTTCTCTTAATTGACAGACTATTTTTGGTGGTGGAAGGTTAACAATTACTGCAATCTTGGCAGGATCTACTAGCAAACCTTTCTTGCATACTATATGGCCCAATAGTATCCCAAATTGTGTTCAAAATATGAACTTATTGATATTTAACAATATCTAGAAATACCTGCATATTTCTAACATCATTCGTAAGACTTTGACGTGTTCCTTCAATAGGCTATATACTGTCCAATCTTCCAGGTATACTTCTAGAAACTGGTGGATAAATTCTTAAAAGGCAACTATAACTACTCTGGAAAATATTTTTGGTGCATTCTTCAATCCAAACAACATGACCGTATACTGGTATGATCCCCATTCTGTAGAAAAAGTGGTCTTGTATCTATCTTCTGGTGCTATCTTGATCTGATGGTATCCTGAGAATCCGTCGGTGAATGAATATGCTTCCTATCCTCCTACATTCTCCAAGACTTCATCTGTGAACGGGGTAGGGAATGGGTCATGTAAGCACGCATCGTTCAACTTTCTTAAGTTGATGCATATTATTATCCCCCCTTGTTTATTCTCCTAAACGACCATCGAGATTATCCATTCGGATTCTTCTACAGGTTCTATGATTCCAGCCTCCAACATCCTATCAATATCATCTTTTATTTTTTTCTTATATATTGGGTGTAGTCTGTATGGTCGTTGTCTGATTGGTCTTGCCTCAACTCTGAGCATTATTTTCATTTCACCTGGCTCTCCCACTATGCCTTTCATTTCTGTGAACGTTGTTGGGAATAGGTCTATGTACTCGCGCAGTAACTCTGTTACACTTTCTACTGTTTGCTCATCCCAATAGTCTCCAATGCTGGCCATTTTGGGATTTTCCACTGTCCCGATGTTGACTTTCTTCACCTTGATGGGCGCAAAAACAACTTATGATTCCAGAGGTGGACCCTCCACTTCTCTCCCTCCTTCAACTTCCTCAATCTGAATATCGTACGGGTCATCTTCATCTGGTACTTCTTCCTGCACATGGTAGTATGACAGTGGTTATTTCACTGTCTGTCTGTTTTGTTGTTGTTCATCTGTTATAAGTTCAACTTCTGGTTCCTTAATAAATATCACCCCTCTTATTTATTTAAATGATGCATCTATGTTGGGGTTCTCATGCTCAAATGAGAAAGTGACTATAAAGTTCTGATGTAGTACTGTCGAGCTCGTAGTTCCTGTTATCACATAAAGCTATCAAAGGGTCGCAGGATGACCAAGTCCTTTGTTGCACATAAATGTCCAAACACAACATTCAAAGCAGCCCATTTCAGGCTTAAAATACAAGTAGAGGGCGGGTTTATTTTTCCAACGATAGAGATCCCAGGAACAGTTCAGATCAATGGCTCGTGTGTATTCGACATATCAAAATTGAGCGAATATTAGTGGCTAGGAAGAAGCCCCAGAGTTTCATATCAAGCACCACGCGTCCTTATCCAGTAGACAGTCACGATTTACTTCGAGACTTCAGGCTTTGGGTGTTTCGACATCTCCACTCCCGATTTCATCTAGAGTGTTTTCTCCAAGAGTTAAAGATCAAGTGCCACACATCCTTCTCCATCAGACGATCATATTGATGGTCGTCATTCACTTCGGAGCTACAACTCTACATGCAGACTGCCCCCCAGATCTGAAATTCCAAAGTACGTGGCAGTCATCTGTTCGGACATGTGGTGCTCTCATCAGTGATGACACCTGACATCCATCTGGAACCGACACGTGTCACCTCTCTTTTCATGACTATCAGCATAGTAACGTAAGGCTACCATGTCAAATCATCCTCCAAGAAGTGTTCTTGTTCAACGCCAAAATTAGCACCATCTCCAAGTGCGGTTAGAATGATCCTAAAGTTGCCAGGAGGATAAACTTTAGTGGGGGCGCTAAATTGGCAGGGTTTCCTAGATCATGGAATGCAACTAGATCAATGGCCACGCTTCATTTCACGGACACAACTTGCTCGAGCATTAAAATCCTTGTGAGGTCCCACAATCAAAATTGTGGTATAGTAAAAGAGCTACATGGTGGAAGGTGGTGAATTGCGGGCTCAAAAGAGGTGTGGGTCCAAACCATCTTTAATGGCCCCACATTCATGTGCTTATAGAATGACAAATCCGAGAGAAGAACGTGGTCTCCCCCTAGGCATTAAGCCTCATTGCGATCCTGAGAAAAAAAAGAAGTTAATGAAAAAGGAGTGGTGGTTGAAACCTTGACTCACTCCATAAATAGAAGGCATGGAGGGTCTGTCCATGGAGACAGAACTGTCATCCCGAGGTACCCCTATGGATGGTTTTTCATGCATGCCCATGTTGATCTAAGCTTGCATATAACAAAAGGATATGTGCGCAGTCTTACATAAGGATGCACAGACGTAAAGCCTTGAATGGGATGGCTAGATCACACTCCTGGTAGTTGTGGACTGATTTGAGTATAAATAGATCAGTTCAAGATTTTGTTATGGTCATCAACTGGTTTAGCAGAGCTCCCTATTTTGTAATATTTTGATTAACATAACTATTATCTAGTTTTGTATGAGATCTGAGACTTTCGCATTAATACAAGTCAACTTCTTTCATCATCTTGTTTAAATATTTGTTGAAACACTCATGCATGGAGGATCTAGACGAGGGTTGTAGTTGTATTGTAATGTAGGGTTGATTATAATGTTGTTGTGACATGTTTCGGTAATTTCCTTGTTGCCTTTTTCCCTCTTATGATGAAATGCTTGTGCATGGAGGATCATGACGAGTTGTTGTAGTTGCATGGTAATGGAGGTTTGATTATTATGCAATTGTGATATATTTCAGTGTCTGAAACTTAAGTTCAAGAGTGCTCTTGTACCTGAGTTTTTCTTCACCAAGTTGCTTGAAGGCCGAATGCTCATGGCAGACTTGTCCACCTCTCTCACTAAGTATTCCTTCTTCTCACCTTTAAACTAAATCCACTGACTGAAGTTAATGATGACCTCATTTACCTATGCATTTCTTGTCCAGTTTCTATGTTAAAACATTTTGTACTAAGTTTTTTCCATTTGACCTCCACTCATAAACCTACTCCACAAACATTTTTGGCGGGTATTAGGTTTATCCTATTGCAGTCTGAGGATGACTCTCAGTGCTAACAGTTCCTCTACACATTTCTTGGTCTGTATACCAATTTGTTGGGATGACCTCTAATGTGTGTACAAAATGGTGAGGCCATTCCTCCGGTGGTGTCATTTTCCACAATGCTTCGCACTTCTCCAAGTATCCTATTGGTGCCCCCTGACCATCATATTTTTGTTGATGGTTTCTTCCTTGTATTACACCAAACCTAATGTGCAGTAATAACTTACATTGGTACCAATCCTTGATTGTTTCTTTGCGTCCACCCCACCATCTCGCAGGTGTCTCCTTGAGTGCTATATCTAGTACTAAGAGTCTCTGATTTTCTAACACTTCATCTTCATAGCGTGTCAAGAATGCTTCTAGATCATTGACCCCATGGAAGATGGGTAGTTCCATTATCTCCTTACCTACCTATCTTACTGCGCGGTATATTCTTGCACATATTCTTGTGGAATCTTTGTGTAACCTCTGTTGCCAATTCTCTCATCCTGTATCTAAATCTAACACACATGAGGTGATGCTCTGCCAACTGAGTATCCCATCTGCAGTTGGGTTTACGTAATCCTCATCTCGCGTAGTTGTTCTGTACAACTGGATAATTTCCTCCAGGTCCAAGCAGGTAGGCTCTACGAACCTTTCCCCTTCCGATGGGTCTAATGGTGCAATGACCCTGTATTCTCCTGACTCGAAGGTCATTTTTTGCATCTTTAAGTTTATTATGGCTTGGTTATCAAATGCTCAATCCAAGTCGAGCAATGTTGTATAAGGTTTTGTGTCATCCACTATTTATATTACTTCAAAGTCAGCTTTAAACCGCACTCCATCCAGGTCTACTTTCATTCCATTTAGTCTTCCAATTGGTATAACTCTGTGTTGATTTGCTAGTTTCAGCTGAACCGGTGAATATCCTAATGTGGGATCTCCCATACATTGCCATATCTTCTTAGGTAATACATTGACTTTGGATCCTAAATCCAGTATAATATCTCCCATGTTGAAATCTCCAATGTTGGCGTTCAACTTGAACTCCCTACTCGTTCTCCTCCTTCTATGTAGGTGATTGACTATTTTTATTCTAGTTTTCCTTTTTCCTCTACACTACATATTTATAGCATATTTTGTAATACTTTGACAGAGCATGGATCATTTAGTAATTTTACACATGATTGCAAAAATCCTTTGATCATACTTACCTATCCCAGGAGTTGCATTTCTTTGGTGTGATCCAATGATGGAGGCATCTCGTACTCTGGTACTTCCTTACTCTATTGTGCGGTTGATGTCGACGCAATGTCTGGCTTAAAAAATTCTTGTATGGATTGCTTAAATATATCCTTCTCGTTCTGTGCATCAAATTGCTTCCTTGGTTCGACATTATTCTTCACCCATTGATGTTGTGTTGGCTCTTGTTGTACTGTGTCGTTTTCTGTTTTAGCTCCTCTGCGTGTAACTATGTTGATGTTTCTTCCTTCATCCCTCGCTTCTGCTGAAATCCACTGAACATTCTGATTGTTCTGATTCCTCTTTTCCCGGACCTTCCCTAATAACATAGGACATTCTTCCATGTCATGATCCAATGCGTGCCAATACATACAGGTTGTTGGTGGAAGTGGACATTCTCTTTCATAGTGTCCTGGTTGTTGACAATTGTGACATACCACTGGTCCTCTACCTCTTCCAAAGCCTCCTCTTGCTCTTTCTCTGCCTCTGTAGCCAGCCTGATCCCCTCATGGTGCGTTATACTGTGGTTCCTGGTTCTACTGCATGGTATTATAGTGTGGTTGCGTAGTGTTTTAATACGACTGCGTAGTGTTGTATGGTTTTTACGCAGTGTTTTACTGGGTTGGTATTTTATTAAACTAGGGTGCAGCTTGCCCAGTCATTATTTCTTCTTGTACTCGATATGCATCTGTTGTGCTCTCTCTCATCAACTCCATGGTTCTACAGTCTTTGTCATCATGGCCTATTGACTTGCAAAAGTTGCAATACGAGCTCTTCAGCACTGTCTGGTACTTATGCATCATTGTGAAGTGATATGGATTGTGACCCTGTTTCTTACAGATCTTGCACCATAGTCCTCCTATTGGTAATGGATTTGGCATTCTTTTTTCCATGTACTGTGTGAATGTTGGACATTTGTTCTTATGGTGTCCTTCTATCCTACATGTGGTACACCAAACGACTTTCCTTTTGTCCTTGTTCTTGTTTTGGTTTAGTTGGAATGTTAAGTTCTTCAAATCCTCCTTCATCTGCTCGATGGTTGGATTTGTCTTCTGATATTGGTTCTCTTCCAGTTGTAGGGCTTCTTGCAGAGCCTCTGACTGCATCTAAAACTTCTGTTGTCAAAATGGGTATTTCAAGCATGGTAACAATGAATTGAAGAACAAATGCCTATGCTGCATATCTGTCATGAAATATTTCATCTTTCCTTTCAGTCGCTTGAATCTCTGGTCAATCTCCCATACAGATTCTCATGGTTTATGTATAATCTCTATCATCTCGTTCATGTATTGTTCCTCTGAACTTGGCTTCTAGAACTCATTTATCAACAACTTCTTGATATCTCCAATCATTCTAGTTGTCCCTGGCAGATTGTTTGTGGCTAAGATTATATACCAATCTAGTGCTCGATCTCTTAATGTGATAGTTAATTGTGCAAGTTTAGTCCTTGTCTGTGATCTATTTTGCTTGCCAAATATTTTCACAGATAAACAGGTGCTTCTTTGGGTCCTCTGACGCTTCTCCTTTGAATTATTGTAACCTGATGGTTGGGTCATGTCCCGCCATATTAAATTTTGAACTAGTACCTCGGTGTAGATATTTGACCATTGCTTCCTGAACTGGCTCCCCCAGTTGTTGTTCCTTGTGTAGATGTACTTCCTGCTGTCTTCCTTCTCCCAAAATTCGGTTGTCTAAATGGCGGTGTTTTTCTTTCTGTATTATTCACACATGGGTTTATGGGTTCCACACTAACACTGATATGGATAGGAGTGTTTCCTTCTACTTCCACTCTTGGACCTTTCATCTTCGTCTCGTATGTCACACACAGGATTTCCTATATCTGGTCCACATCCTGGAGATCCTCTACCTCCTCCTCATCACTTTCCAAGCCTTCCCTTGCTGCTACGACTCTGTTATTGGTGTTCACCTTGTATTGGTAGGGTACTCCACTACGCGTCCTTCCAGCTGTCACCATGATCTGCTTGATCTAGTCGTCATCCATCATAATTGGGTCCAAGGCCTCCTCCTTCTTTCCTTTAACCCCTTCTCCTTCCATTTCTCCTTTTCCTGTCAGTGCTTCCCCCATTCACACAGGTAAGTTTAGTTGTCTGACTCCATTGTCATTACACCTTTGTTATATATCAATATCTTAATGGAAGTATATAATGATCTGAGATACCTAGTTTGAGGTCCCTTCAAGGATTCTTGTTCAGCTGCGCTATACGACTTTGTTGTATCTACTACAAACTCTGTGATAAATCTGACAACAATGCTATCTAACCAGAAATCTACTGCGTGCGTAAAATTATTATTAACGCGTTGTAGTTGCATGATCTCTTCAGGATTCCACTCTAGCTGTCTGATCCGATTCCTTGGATGGTTTTCTTTCAATCTTTTGATCCACTACTGCAATATGTGTGGGAAATCATAGAAAAATACTTCATGCAAGTCGGTGAATACGTACTTGTCCAGATACTTGTGCGGCACTAAATTTGGGTTTCTGTTATCTTTCTGCACAAACTCTATCTCCTTTGTCTTCAACTAGCTTTCGATCTCTGCCTTCATGGGAAATATCCATGTCATGCATGGTTACAATCTTAGTTCTTATTTCTTCCCACAGACTCCTCGATCCCTGCGAGGCTGACTAGATCGCACCAGGCTCCTCAACCTGTGAATTAACCCTCAGGATCGATTCACTCGTGCCCTTTATAGCTCCCTAGTAACTCATATAGTCCTTACAGTTCTCTTCTGTTCTTCGTATATCTTTCCTCCCTCTCTCTTTTTTCTTCCTACTCTATGTATATATCTCTTCTCTTTATCTTTGGCTCACTGACCATTACAATGTATTACAAAAACCCTAACCCTAGCATCGTTAGGTCTTCCATGCATGCACACGTGCTACTTTTCCTTACAGCTATCTCTTTCCTCTTGCATGCTTCTCTTCCAAAAATAACCTTTCTTTTTTATTCGACATGCCTCCAACAACTGGCATACATTCATTAAGGTAATTATTAGGTATATTTCCATATTGGTATACATCTTTTTAGTAATTTTTTTCTCTTATTTTGAAATAAATATTAATGATTTTCTTTTTGTTACAATATGTTCTACCTCTATCTCTCCTAGACAACTTTGACAACAACACAAAACAAGTTATATATGATCTTGGAAAATACATGAGGTAAGTAATGTAGTTTTACATGGAAAATGTTTCTTCAGTGCTTTGTAGCGGAACTTATTGACATATTGTGTTTTATCTGCAATTTTTTATATGCCTTGATATTGTCCAAACCTATTATTTTCTTGCATCATTTGTAGGAAACTTTCATCTAAAGAAATCCATAAATAAGATATAAGGTATTGGAAGAGAGAAATTCCCCAACTAATGTGTGAAATGCAAAAGTATCTACCTCCAACATTTTTCAATGCACAAGAACACTACCTCATACACCAAGTTGAGGAGATTGAATTATGTGGACCAGTACACACAAGGTCGATGTGGATGGTAGAGAGGGAGTTGAAGTCATTGAAGGATTCTGTTAGACAGAAAACATGTCATGAGGGTTCTATGGTGGAGAGATATATGGTATATCAATGCATGGTGTATATTAGTCAATATATTCCTAAATTAGCAGAAAATATGAATTTGCCTTTCATTTGGCATCTCGAATCCATCAACAAATTTGAATGGGAGGTCCTATTGGGGAAAGGTAGAATCATGAACATGAAATTTAACTAGATGTTGTAGATTTAATATATTATACATTTAATTTTTCAATTTTATATTATCATACTCATTTATTTATTTTTATTCCATCAATTATATTAAACTTTGCCAATGATAGCTGATTAATGATATTGAATTGTTATTTTTTCATATAGTTGGTCGAGAGTGGGATGATCTACATTTATACATTGCAAACAATCTTGATTGGATGGAGGATTGGATAGAACGATGTGAACAATACTATGGTAGGTTATCATGGGAAGGGGTCAGTAAGATGATTAAAACAATGCTTTGTTATTAACATGAATTTCCTGATCTTACACAAAGGGAAATCGATTTAGCCTTTGGTTTAAAAGATAAAAATGCAAGTATATTCACCTAAGTATTTTTTGAAATATATATTTACTAAGTCCATATTATATGACGTTTATTAATTAACAATGCATTTTATACTTGTTGTCCATGTTGCAGTTGAAACACCACAAGGCTATGTGGTGTAATGGTCATAAATTTGGTATCAAAAAGTTGGAAGATAAGATGAAAACCTCGTATTGCAGGATAACTGCAATATTTAAGGTCACTAATATTTCCTATAGAAGTGATAGGCATCCAGAAGAAATTGAAAATAGGTACTATGGATATTTGGAGGATATGATTTAGTGTGATTTTAATTCCTTTAAAATAGTTTTGTTTGGGGTTAAATGGTACAGGCTACAGATGCATGAACGTGATCCTGAAAGAACTATTATTGACCATGATAATGGATTTACCATGGTTAATACAAGGGAATTTGAACCGGGTACAGAGCCTTATGTTCTTCCAAGTCAATGTGAGCAAGTCTTTTACTCAGAGATACCAGGTAAAGCAGGTTGGTCATATGTTGTTAGATATGATCCAAGAGGAAGACCCGTAAAGTATAATCATGTAGAGGAAGAATATAATCTTGAATAAGAAGACGATGATGCAGATCGAGACCAGGTGGTTGCAGATGTGTCAGATGAAGAAACTGAAGAAGTTGATCATCCAAATGTAGCAGACAATGTTCTCATTGATGATAGCGAAAATGACGTTGATGATGATCTTGATATGAACGATCATTTCAACATTATCGATTCTGAACTAGAGCATGATACATATGTTGATTTGGATGAAGAACAAGATGAATGATCTTTAAATGTTGAAATGTACGAGGTATGTGATTATATGTTTTCTATGATTTATCCTATTAATTATATATTTAGTATTTATATGATTTATTGTTTTTTAAGTGTTTACTTATACAGGTTAATTACATGTTTTTAAGTTTTATGCCATTTTTTTATGTAGTGTGTTACATGTTCTTTATTATGTCAAATTAGGTATGGGGGAATTGAGAGCGATGTGAGAGGGGGGGGGGATAATTAGAGATTTCCACCTTCATGTGGTTTCCCATGTTTAGTAGAGAATTAATTATTATTGAAACCAAGAGAAGCTCATTCGGGGTTAATTAATATTCTTTGGTTATTCTATCAAAACCCAAAAATAAGGTGTGCCTTCTCATGTACTTGACCCTGCTTATAACTAACAAGTGAATGTGGCCAACATTGAAATGTTTTCAATTTTTTCTTGTATGGTAGGGTTTCCAGACTCAAACATGACTCACACAAACAATTCAACAATCAAACAACAAGCCTATAGAATTATTAATGTGAATGGGGCCAATGTTGAAAATTTTCCAATTTGTGCTTGTATGGACTGAAATTTAACATGGTTAGACTAGATGCATGAATTGACAGTATGGGAGGGTTTTTGGACTCAAACATGACTCACACAAACAATTCAATAATTGAACAACAACCCTATAGAATAATTCATGTGAATGGGGCCAATGTTGAAATGTTTTCAATTTGTGCTTTTATGGACTGAAATTTGACATGCTAGGACAACACACGTGCATTAACGGTATGGGAAGGTCTCCAGACTCAAACATGACTCAAAAAAACAATTCAACAATCAAATATTATTTTTTTATTCTATCAAAACCCAAAAATAAGGCCTGCCTACTCATGTACTTGACCTCGCTTATAACTGACATGTGAATGGGTCCAACATTGAAAGTTTTTCAACTTGTGCTTGTATGGACTGAAATTTGACATTGTAAGACTAGACGAATACACTAACGATATGGGAGGGTTTCCAGACTCAAATATTTTTGAAATACCACGGAAAAACATCTTGGCCTAGGACATCATTTAGGGCCAAAAATAGGGACCTAGTCCCTAAACAAGACTTCTAAGGCACATGGCTAATGTGTAAGTCTATGGATAATTACATAGACCCTATAGAAGTAATAATTCACTCAATAGTGGAATACATGATCGATTTTGAGGTTTGGTACACTAGGGATGGATCTCCTAGTCCAAAATATTATTTACTGATAAAAAAAACAAGGAATTGGGCCCTAATGTTATATCTAAGATACATATGCCATTAATGGATAACTAGTCCATGAGATAGGTCATCCATACATAATATTTATCACGAGAATGGGATATGGGATTGATTCCAAGGTTTAGCATATCTCAAGGATGGATCACCTCACTAACAACATTATCTGAGGCCAAAACTATTACATTAAGGGTTGTGAGTTGTGCATAAGGCCCCCAATTAAGAAAAACGCCTTTGAAAAGAATATTTAGCCTAGAAATGACATATGGTTATGATTCCATGGTTTGGCACATTATGGATGGATCTCCTCATCCAAGACATGGTTCAAAGACAAAAAATAGGAGCTTAGATAATATAAACTAATTTTAGGACTCATGCGAAGACAACAAGGTGCCAATAATGACACAACACCTCGAAAGAAAATATTTATTCCACAAGTAGCATACATGGGATGCATTGCATCGCCAAGGACATAGATTAGGGTAATTATCTTAGTCAAAAGTCTATTTCTAGGAATCATGGGTCATTCTCATCACCTTAGGAAGAAATATTTATCCCACAAGTAGTATATCAATTTGGTTCTAAGAAATGACATACTAGGAATGGGTCTCCTCATCCAAGACATGGTCCAAAGATAAAAACTAGGATCTTAGGTGATATACAATACTTTTATGGCTCATTGGAAAGTTAGAGTACCTCGATCATGACATGAGACATTGACAAGGAATATTATCCCATGATAGGCATATGAGTTTGATTCTAAATTTTGTTTGACCAAGGACATATCTTCTAGCCCAAGAAATTGTTTAGGTCCCAAAACTAGGGCTTTTGGCCCTATAAACTAATTTTACAACTTATGTGCCATGGAATGGGTTTTGAACCATGATACAAGCCCTTTAGAAGGAATCGTTGGCTTATGAGAGTGGTATTGCCCTAATTCCAAGGTTTGTTGCACTAATAATGAGTCTCCTAGCCCATAACATGATTAAAGCCTAAAAATAAGCTATTACGACCCTAAATGCATAGGACTAGTTTATGGGTTTAGCACATGAGGGGCGGTCCTCCTCGTGCAAGATAATTTAAATCACATGGGAAAAGAATAGAGACCTAGGTTGTGAGGCATTCCCTTTGGATGGTATCTTTGGTATAAGACTAGGATATGAGCTTGATTCCAAGGTTTGATAAACTAGGGGATGTTCTCCTTATCCAAGCCACACTACAAATCCAAAATTTGGTGTCTGATGTCCTAAATGATATACTCCTAAGGAATTTGGGTCATGCATGCTACCTTAGAACAAAAGATAGGCCCTCTAGATAGAATATTTGGCCTAGGAGTGGGACATGGTCCCTATTCAAAGTTTCAACAAACTAGGGGTGTTGTTCCTCACCTAAGATATGTTTCATGACCAAATATTAGGGGCTTGGGCATTGACAACTACTTTTATTACATGGTATGTGGTTAAAAACTAGGGTATTATGCTCTAAATTCTAATTTTATGGATTATGTTTCATGAACATGGCTCTAGACCATGACATGCATCTTTCACCCATATGTAGGATACAATATTGATTCCAAGTTTTGAGATGCTAATGACTTGTATTATTACCATGACAACATGCAAGGTAAAAAACAAGGGGCTTAGGCCCTATGAAATGCTTCTATGGAATGTAGGTCATGCATAGCACCTTAAACCATGACACATACCTTTCGTAAGGTATAAATTTCCCAAGGGTGGTATACATGTACTATTATAAGGTTTTGAAAACCATGAACACGTCTATTATCCCATATCGTGATTCAAGTCTATAGAATATGGGATTGATCCCTATACAAAACATCTAAGGCACATGGACCATGCATAAGTCCTTAGACCATGAAACATCCCTTATAGAAGTAATTATGTCCCAAGAGTGGGATATATTCTAATATTTGGTTCACCAAGGATGGGCCTCTCAACATAAGAAATTCCTTGGTGCTAAAAGTTAGGGGCTTGGCTTCTAAATGCTATATTTAAGGAAGATGGGCCATGCATCAACACTAGACTACATGGTATACCCTTATGATAACATCTTTGTCTTGGTATTGTGATATGGGCCCAAATTCC
This sequence comes from Picea sitchensis, assembly GCA_010110895.2. Classification (NCBI taxonomy): domain Eukaryota; kingdom Viridiplantae; phylum Streptophyta; class Pinopsida; order Pinales; family Pinaceae; genus Picea; species Picea sitchensis. The sequence continues at coordinate 54,635 of SNQJ01S0024676.1, read as the reverse complement.
GAGGCTTATCACATTGATTATGGGACTTCTTTTCAAGTACATGGTTCAAGGCTAAAAACCATTTCCCTAGGAACCATATGTTAATTCTAAGGCTAGTAGGTTATGCATATTCCCCCCAATCATGACAAAGGATGTTTGGAAGGATTCTTTAACCTGCAAGTGGCATATGGGTGCACATTTGCATATTTCCACATTAGGGATGGGTCTCTTCATTCAAGACATGGTAAAGGGAAAAAAATAGGATTTTAGGTCCTATACATTACTTTTGTGACTCATGGGAAAATCATAGGGCCTTAACCAAAGACAAGACCTTCATAAGAAATATTTGTCCCATGAGTGGTATATAAGCCTAATTTTAAGGTTTGGTGCATAAAAGATGACGTTTTTGGGCCAAAACATCATTCAAAGAAAACTCATAAGGGCTTAGGCCTTAAACACTACTTCTAGGTCTTGTGGGATATGCACTAGGACCCAAACACTAATTTATATAAGTGCTTAGCTCTTGTGGGATAAGAACTTATGATATAGGTGAGTGATCTGTTTGAGTACTCATTGTTTTATCCTACACCCTCATTGAGATTGAGCCCCTACTCATGTGGTAGCACCTAATTTAGGGGGTTGCATTGGTTGGGTGGAAAAATGACCTTTCCATATGATTCCCCAGCTTATTGACATCCTACTTATCAAGGATTGGTTTGGACTGGAAGATAGTCATCGATAAGGTGAAGGACATAATTGATCTACTATTACTTAGACATGGTTGATTTACTTAATTTCTTAGCCATGATTTAGTTATTTGATTGATTTAAAAGGGACTATATATAAGAAAGAACCCCTTGACCCTAAGCTAGTTACACTCATTTATTTTCTTTTTATTTTAATTTGATTTATTGAATTTTTTTCTTCTTTCTTTTGTGTTCATTGTCCTTTGAGTTTAGTTTGATATATTGACTCGTAATAAGTTATGAATTTCTCTATCCATTGATTGAACATATCATGATTTCCTTTCCCATATATACTGATTGTAATGGTTGAATTAAATCTATATTTGGTAAAAGAAAAACACAAATTTCTTACTTTCCCTATTTGAATCTTGCAATTATTATTATTTTGATTTCAGTAGAGACAATAAATTGCTTTTAAAAGATTGTAACAACCCTCGAGAATTATTTAAATATATTTAGGAGTGCACTTGGTCAACCATCTAGGGGATTCTTACACATTTAATAATTAACATATTGATGTGTTAATTGGATAGTTAGTTAGAGCATGTCTTTCGATATTTGAGCTACCTTCATATGCATATAATATTGAATTCCTAGTTTTGAGTGATGTGAATACATATAATAGGGTTTTGACTTGGAGAAGTATGTAAACCTATAAGAAGGGAATTTTCCTTATCAATAAGACTAATCTATTTGATTTGCCTCATCAATATTTTGAAATTGTTATCTAATTTGGGTATGCGCAGGGAACTTTAAGAGAAATTGGTTTTCATATTCAACCCTCTTAGTGTCACAAATATGATAGATTATTTCATCCCACAGTGTTTTGGGAATTGTAGAACACCAATTCCAAGGCTCTTCCTAGTAGAACAATTGGGATAGTAAACCCTGGGGGAGATCTTAAAATATATCCCTTGTATAATCCACATAGAGATGTGGGATAACACCTACCATGAAAAACTATATGGAGACCAATTATTAAGTCTTCATAGCGAAAAACACAAAATTCTCTTTCCATTACCCTTACCATGGAAAAATTAGACGAAAATCGGTTGATGTGAGATGAAGTTGGCCCAAGGTCAGATGTTGTTGAAACATTAATTGGAGTCTAAGCATGTTGTCAAATACTACTTGGAGTTGCATTTGAAAACTTGAATTCGACCTTCGTATTCCTTCAAAATCTGAAGTAGACTAGAACTACTCGAAAATGTGGTTGAAGAATAAGCCTCCAATAGAAAAATTGGTGGGCTTGGAGGCAACTATTAACTCTGAATCTAAACATCAATAATAGGCTGCATAAAATTTATATACACCATGCTTTATTTCATGGTCATATTTATTTTATTTCATATATAATTAAATCATGCTTGTTGAATGCAGTTCACATTTCATGACTTTCAAGTAAACAATTGTCATATCTTCCAAAATACTTAGCTCGCTAACTTATCTTCTCATTTTATTGAGTGTAGGTACCACCAAATAGGTACCTGTCAGATCTATCTTCCTCAAGTGAGGATCAATATATACTAGGAGAGGTTGAAAGTGAGATGTATTGTACTAGATCTAACAGTTCTAGATCAACTAGAGCTGAAAAGGTAAGGAGAAGATTTTGTAGACGCATGAAAGTTTTTATTGTTGAAGGAGGGTCATGTGATTATGATGATGAGAGCATAGATGACATTGAGTTTCCCTTGAGGTATAGAAATCTAGTGCAATGAGGGGTACCTAAGGAGCAACCTCAATTGGACACATATTTCTTCATCAATGGGAGGATGTATCACATTGCTCCATTGTCCTTACATGGATTGGGGATATTTTCCATGTATAGCATAAAGGTCAAATATGGCACTGTAAATGAATTGATGGAGTATGTCGGACCATGCCACAAATACAATCACTGGTTGATGTTGGTCCGATATACGTAAAATGCAGAGATATGGAGTTGTTGCAAATTATATGCAACTAATAGAAAACAATCAAAACAAAGGGACGACTATGTATATTGATGGAAGGCCAAAATATTATGAAACAATTGCAGTCTTAATAAATGGTACACGACCAGGGACAACAAATAAGCAACCAAATTTCATATTTGATGGGCGTGAAGTAAATCATATATTTGTATGTGAAAAAAAATCAATAGTTGCAGGTGAAGAGTTGGTGATCAATTACAATTTGAATCGAATATATGGAGGGGATGTTACTATGGGGAAAAATATATTATATACCATTTAACTCAACCTTCGATCAATCACCCTTATTGTTTACGTTTTTTCATTAATTATCTTATATACCATTTAACTGAACCATTTTCATTAATTGTCTAGATTCTTGTATTCTGGCATAGTGATCATGCCCAGAAGCCTGCACGAATTGGAGGCAACTCCAATTAGGTAAACTTCAATGTAATAAAAAAATAATTATTATATAATAGTTGTTAATATTCAACCTTTTCCATACTTATGAGGTCAATACTTCAAGATGATATCATGTAGTAGTAATTCACTAAAGTTTTTTTTCATTGATGACATTTATTAAACATGTTTAATTCTGTAGTTTTAAATTTTAATATGTCTTGCTTCTTGTGTTGTGGTAGGGTGATCGTGGTCGGAAGCCACGACCTAGTGGAGGCAAATCTGATCAGGTAAACATCTATCTAATAGTTACAATTTTTTTATATTATATAATAGTTGTTAACATTCGATCTTGTCCATGCTCATGAGCTCAATATCTCCATATGATAACATGCTTATTATATTGTGACAGGAGGTTGGTCCTTGAAATACAACAGATCTTGTAGCTTCTACATCTAAGGTAAACGTAAATATGATTACAATATCTAATTTTTTTAATGTCACAAATATTTTCATAAATTTTATTGATTGATTTATTGAGTCAAGGTGACCATGGAAAGTCACCTACAGCTATATCCGTCCAGTGTGACCATGGAAAGTCACTCATTGTGCCACATGTGGTAAATGTTAATAGTAACTAAATATGATTACAAAAACTAAATTTCTTTAATGTTAAAATTAATTTCATTAATTTTATTGATTAATCTATTGTGGCAGGGTGACCATGGGAAGTCACCTAGGGGTAGATCAGTCCGAGGTGACCATGGGAAGTTACCAACGGTGTTGCATCAAGTGTTGCATCAGGTAAGTGTTAGTGTAATAGTAACTAAATTTGATTACAATAACAAAATTTCTTTAATGTTAAAATTAATTTCATTAATTTTATTGATTAATGTATTGTGGCAGGGTGACCATGGGAAGTCACCCACAATGTCGCATCAGGTAAGTGTTAGTGTATAATAGTAACTAAATTTGATTACAATAAGTAAATTTCTTTAATGTTAAAATTAATTTCCTTAATTTTATTGTTTGATGTTTGTAGTCCACACTCAATTTGGATGATGAGGTGTTTGAGGAAGAAATATTTAATTCAACAAACCCAATGGAAACTGTGTGGAAGGCCCTGAAAAGGGAAAACATAGAATTAATTGGTTTGATTAGAAGGATACCCATGACGAAGAATATCAACACAAGAATTAATGAGATGAAAGATAAAATACATTCTTATGGGGTAAGTGTAATCTTTACATAATTTTATCAGCTATGACATATATTCATTTATGATTTTTAGTTTTATATTTTTTATATGATCTGATAAAGTCAAGTATTTCTTTTGTAGGATTTTTTAAAACCCGAGAGTGGACAACCTACAAATCCATTTATTGGTAGCACTTGTAACGTCCCCAACCACCAACAGGATGGACAATGCCACTACTCAGACACAACACTTAGCTCCTCTAGCTCTGATACCAAATTGTAATGTCCCCAACCACCAATAGGATGGAAAATGCCACAAAGGAACACACACACACACACCCATATATAACATGCATTGTTAATGAATTTAAAACAAATAACACAGAGTTACTACTACCATACAGACTCAATGGAATTGACAGTAAGTCCACATGCAACGGAACACATGATAACATTTCAAGAATCACATACATGCATAACATATATAATTAAGAACGGAAATGATACTTATCTTTTAACTGGATTAAAACCACCAACTGTGTCCAGACCTTCCATGAACCTCTTATACTTAGTCCACACTGCTCATCACTCTCAGCAGTGGGTCACCCCCGAGATGGGACTAAAATCCATCAGGAAAGGGATTCCTAGGCTAGGAAAGGTCAATAGGAAAGTCACACAGTTTAAGAGGAAGGATTCTCTCCCAGGAGCCACTTATTCCCACTGCTCATAGACTCTCATTCCCCACATGTCTGTCCCACCCCAGGAGTATACGCCTTCACTGTCACACATTCCATCGGTTGCTCCACCTCCCTTACCTTGGTCTTCAACAACAGGTCAAATCATAATTCTCAGAGATATGTAGTAGATACGAGGCTCCCTCCAGGAGAACTCACTTCCTCAACACACTCTCTCACCTGGAGAGAGGTGCTCACATGCTTGACAACTTGCGTCCTCAACCATGGGCCTGACAACCCGCTTCTTCAACCACTCTTCAACTCAGTTCCAACAAGATGAGGAAAACAACAATGGTTCAATACAGCTCAAGAAAAGGCAACAACCAAAATTGGGTAAGGTACAACGCAGTTTTGGCAAGTGCAAATAGGTTGGGTTCTCAGGAAAACAAAGATCGTCTTTTCCCAGTTAGTGGTTTCAGAGGTGCGTGAAGATGCAAAGGTCGTCGATCGAGGCCAAACGAGTTAAACAGATGATGGAAGAATGGGGAGAGAACCCCCAACATGAGTTGACTCTTCAGCTTTAACTACATGCGCCCAGGTCGACACCTGTCTTCCTGGAGCTGTGTGCACTCCACTTAGCATTCGTTCTCTTTCCCAGGAACTTAGGACAAAACATATCCCTCTAATCATCTTTTGGAATAATAATAAATTATTATCCCTTGGACTCAAGCCCTTAGTCTTAAGCCCTCTTTCCAACCTCTCATCCCCCTCTGCCTTACCCTACCTAGTGGAGCTTAGTCCCCCATACTCTTTCTTCGTGGTCGGTCTACATGCAACGATGTTTTTATATTAATAATATGAATATTTACATGTACAAAACATGCTCCTAGCCTTTAACACCCAGGCTCTCTGGCCTAATAAACACATAATCCCATAGCTTATAATTGCTTGGCTCACCAGCCTACAAAACATGTTACAATTCATAAATACAACTAGGGATCATCCTTGGGGATATTACAATCCCCTCCCCTTATTTTTGCACTTTCCTCAATGTAACTTATTTACACAGCATCAGCAAGATTTTCAAAATCTTCAAAAAGATGCGGGTATTCTTCCCACATAGCATCCTCATGCTCCCATGCCGCGTCCTCAAGACTGTACTAGGTCCACTCGACCTTTACAATCCCTATGGCTTGATTATGGAGTTGTTTTCTCTTNATAATCCCATAGCTTATAATTGCTTGGCTCACCAGCCTACAAAACATGTTACAATTCATAAATACAACTAGGGATCATCCTTGGGGATATTACAATCCCCTCCCCTTATTTTTGCACTTTCCTCAATGTAACTTATTTACACAACATTGGCAAGATTTTCAAAATCTTCAAAAAGATGCGGGTATTCTTCCCACATAGCATCCTCATGCTCCCATGCCGCGTCCTCAAGACTGTACTAGGTCCACTCGACCTTTACAATCCCTATGGCTTGATTATGGAGTTGTTTTCTCTTCTGGTCCAATATGCGCACCAGATGCACCTGCAAGACGCCTTCTTGCTCCACCTAAATCACATTCCAATCAATCACATGATTAGGATCAGGTATATATTTCTTAAGCAATGAAACATGAAACACATTATGTACAGTCATGGATGCAGGCAATGCAAGCATATATGCAACTGGTCCAATCCTTTCTAGGATTTTAAATGGCTCGCAATATATGGCTGCCAACTTGTAACAGTTTCCCAGCTTCAGGGAACTTCTGTTGGATTTCACTTTCAAGAAAACATGATCACCCACTTTAAAATCCCTATGGGTTATGTTCTTATCAGCGTAATGTTTCTTCCTGTCTTGGGAAGATTTCAAATTTTGCTTAATCTTCAGCATTTGTTCTTCCATTTCCTTGACCAAATATGGCCCAACCACTACCCTATCAACTGGGTTATCCTATCTTACTAGGGTGTCTCACTTTCTTCCATAAAGTGCTTCAAACAGGCTCATCTTCAGTAGCGCTTGATACCCATTTTTGTAGGCAAAATCTACCAAGTGTAGGTAGTATTCCCATTTAGATGGTTTGTCCATCACATACATCCTTAGCATATCTTCTATCACTTGGTTCATCCTCTCTGTTTTCCCATCAGACTCTAGATGATAGGTTGTGATGAAGTTCAGATTCGTTCTGAACACTTTGAATAACCCTTTCCAAAATTTTGAGGTGAATTGCGAGTCTTTGTCAAACACAATTGTCCTAGGAATACCTTGCAATCATGCTACTTCCCTCATATAGATATCAGCAACATTAGTTTCTTTGTGAGTGGTCTTCAATGGAATAAAATGGGTAGCTTTCGTAAGCTTATCCACCGCCACCATGATGGAATCATGTTGCTTATTTGTCCTGGGTAATCCTATGATGAAATCCAGTGTTACCACTTCCCACTTCCACTCAGGAATGGGCAATGGTTGTAGCAACTCTGTTGGGTGTCTATCCTCAGCCTTGACCTTCTAAAACTCCATACATCTGGCGATGTATTCTGCAATTTCCTTCTTCATACTTGGCCAAAAGTAATGGCTCTTGACTGTTGCCACTGTTTTATGATATCTAGGGTGCCAAGCATAAGGCACATTATGCATTTATTTCAAGATCATAATTCTCAATTCCTGGGAGATAGGTACATAAATTTTGTTTTTGTAAAGGAGTGTCCCATCAACTTCCAATTTATAATCTTCCACTTTCTGTAGCATCTTACCTTTTTGAAGCTTTGCTACCAATTCCATGTACTGCAAATATGCATTTGCAGCTTCCAAAATTCTTCCTTTAATATTCGTTTGATACATTCTAATGGTCCTAGCATGTAGTTCATGCACTCTTCTGCTAAGTGCATCATCCCCTTTGTTCTCCTTTCCTTTGATATGCTTGATATCAAAGTCGTACTCACAAAGGAATTCCAACCATCTACTCTGCCTAGCATTCAAGGTTGGTTGATCAAACAAATACTTCAGACCGTTATGGTCTTTCCTCGGTTCAAACCTCTTTCGCATGAGGTAATGTCTCCATTTCCTCAGGGCATGCAGTATGGTTTCCAACTCCAAATCATGAGTTGCATAGAGCCTTTCATGCTCTTTCATTTTTCTGGACTCATAACATATTACAAACCCATTCTAGTTGAGGACTCCCCCTAGTCCTTCTTTTCATGCATATGTACACACTACAAAATATTCATTTGGATTTGCAATCCTCACGATTGGAGCACTGGTTAACAACTGCTTCAATTGTTGGAAGCTTCTCTCACATTCTTCTGTCCATTGAAATTTCTTCTCCTTCCTTTGCAAGGAAGTGATGGGGTGAGCTATCCTTGAGAACCCTGCAATGAACCTTTTGTAATAGCTAGCTATACCCATAAAGGATCTGACTTATGTCACATTCTTCGGTGATGACCATTCTCTAATGGCCTATATCTTCTCAGGGTCCACTGCTATCCCTTCCTCTGAAATTATACACCCCAAGTAATGGATCTGCTTTTGATAAAATGAGCACTTTATCAATTTGGCATACAGCTGGTGCTCTCTTAGCACCCGCAACACCATCTTCAGATGATGTTCATGCTCTTCCTCTAACTTGGAATACACCAGGATGTCATCCAAAAATACTATGACAAACTTGTCTAGATATTCTTTGAATACACCGTTCATTAGGCACATGAAAACAACGGGTGCTTTTGATAATCCAAATGGAACCACTGTGAATTCAGAATGACCATACCTTTTTCTGAAGGTGGTCTTGCTGATGCCTTCATCCTTTATCCTTACCTGGTGGTACCCTAAGCTGAGATCTATTTTTGAAAATATCTTGGCATCCTTCAACTGATCAAAGAGATCATCGATCCTTGGCAAGGGATACTTGTTCTTTATAGTAACTTTATTCAACTATCTGAAATCAATGCACAATCTCAATGTCCCATCTTTCTTCTTCATGAACAAGACCGGAGCACCCCAAGGTGACACACTTGGGTGTATATACACCTTCTTCAGAATTTCTTCAAGCTACATTTGCAACTCCTTCAGCTCTGGTGTACTCATTATGTAAGGAATTTTTGACACTGGAGCATCTCCAGGCATCATGTTTATAGAGAAATCAAAATCTCTCTTTGGGGGTAGTCCTGGTACCTCCTTGAATACATCTTCAAAATCTTCCAGGACTGCATGGTCTTCAATATTTGACACCTTATCCTTAGGTGCTTTTTCCATATGAGATGAAAATATTTGGCAGCCCTTCCTGTAACACTTCTTCAGCTGCATTGCTGAGATTTCTCTGAAAGTAACTGCCATTGGGATTCCCTGCACTTTCCTTGGGTTTCCTTCCTCATCCAAGCAAGTGAATTCCTCGTTGTGACAGTCTAAGATGGCATGGTGCTGGTCCAACCAATCCATCCCAATTAGACAGTCATAGGAACCTAAAGGTAAGATGTTCAATTCAACCCTTCTGTTCAGTCCATTCATGTCCACAGGACATGACTTAACCAACTCAACCACCTTTCTCTTGGATCTTGTAGCCAGCTTCCCTAACCAAGATTTTCCATGCTTGATTCTTATCAAATGCAAACTTTCCACCATTCTAGGATCTATATAACTATGAATAGATCCTGAATCAATTAAAATAGTAATGGTTTGGTTGTTGATCATAACTTCCACTTCAATCATATGTGACTGATATTATAATTGCTTATTGTTCCAGGCTACATAGATCATTGGTACACTTCTTCCTATGTCCTCCACTGTTTCTTCCTGTTGAACATTGTGGACAGTTCTCACTTTGTCATTTCTATGGGGGCAATCTATGTACCTATGATTTCCTTTACAACCCCAACATTCCATAGGTGGTTGTCTTGGCATTTTCCCACCTACTTCAGCCTTCCTGGGCTCTCTAAAACTTTGATATCCTTGAGGGATATTTTTGAAAAAGGATGGCTTAGTTCCCTTCTTCCTCTGATCCATCTTGAATTTGTTCTTGTCTTCCCAAGCCTTTCGAAAAGTGGGCTTTTCTCTTTGTTTCTCATATAAGAATTTTTCTCTCCTTATAGTTTCTTCCATAGTTTTAGGATCATTATACTGAATCTTATCACCAATGGGTGATGGTAGTCCACTCAGATACCTTTAAATTTTGACAGTCTCACTCCAATGAAAGGAACATACTTCAACAGCTCTAGGAATCTCCTTTCATACTCATCAATGGACATGCTACCCAGCTTGAGTTCAAATAACTCTTTCATCTTTCTGTCATAGTATCTCTTAGTCAAGTATTTCTTTTCGAAATGATTCTTGAATTCCTTCCAAGTAACATTTTTCTCTTTAGTGTGTTGCACCTACACAAGTTGATCCCACCACATGGATGTCTTTCCTTTCAGTTGATACATTGCAATTCTTCCTTCTGCATGAGAGGAGTAATTTTGTAGTTGGAAATATTTCCTCATGACAAGAAGCCATGTTTCAACATCTTCCTCCTTTTGGTGCTATCCATCAAACGTAGGAGGCTTAATATTGTTCATTTCTCCCTTAACTTCATCCATTCCATATCTCCTATGCTTTCTGGTAGGAGATGGGCTTGAACTACTGTGTGCCCTCATCTTAGAGTTCCATTGGGAGTGATGATGGTGTCTGCCAACACTCCTTTATTTCCTCTTCTCTTCAGGAAACTCGTGACTTCCTGATTTATTGGATTCACTCTCTTTATCCAATTTATTTTCTATCCTTTCCAGGCTCTATATCAACTTTAAGTTGAATTCTCCCTGTTGATCCTTGTCTTTCATGAGATTTTTGTTATCTTCTCGATGATGTTGGACATCTTTCTACAATCTTTCAATGACTTTCATCATGTTTCCCTCCTTATCTATCTCTTCTCCATGCCCATTGGAGTTTGATCCTTCCACTCCCAAATGGGCATCCATTCCTCTAGCTTCATTCTCTGAACTGGAAGCATTCTGTGCCTCTTCCATTTCTATGCACTAAGCGACAATTCAGTTTGGTTCTGAAAATTGTTAACTCTACAAACACAATGTGAATTCAACCGAATTTTGTCAGGCCATCAGTCCTTAACAAATTCCACAGTATTCATAAACAAATCCGATTCAAAGAAAACTTTTAGATTCCATTTTCTTTCTGAGACCTTCTCTATTCTGTAATAACTTTTTAGGCCCTATCCCCTCTCTCTTAGCCCCAAACCCATGTGACCATAGTTTGTGGCCAAGCGCTAGATTGATAGGTGCTTACTTGGGTCTTCAGACCTCCCACTTTGAAATTTTTCAGAGAACATCACAACAATCTCTTAGAGTTTCCGATTAATGAACTCATGAAGTAGGGTGGGTCAACAATCCATGACTTCCCTACATCCAATGACTGACACCCACTGTGGAAATTCAGGCATTTGAGCTATGAGACTTTGGAGCTTCGGAGCTTCAGGACTTTGGATATTCAGAGCTTCGAAACTTTGAAGGATTTCACATCCGCACAGCTCGAACCATTAATATCTGAACACTCCCATGTCACCTTTGGTGATGTCATTACGTCTCGTCACCTAAGCGTTACGAAACTTTTGAAATTTATTCCTTTCGTTCCCTTATGAAACATTCTTTCGAAGTGTCAAGTCTCTAAATTTCACAATTGGTGCTATCGCGACCATCAGGGCCCCACCACCCATACCCAAGAGGAGGTCCACATGGCGAAACATTAGAAACGAAGACGTGGCCACTCATACAGGTGACACGTGTCATGTTCTATCAGATGTCTCAATCATCCAAATGTTATTAGCCTTCTAACACGTGGGACACATCCCACATGTACACATCATTCCCAATGACATCATCATGCCACGTTACTCCAGAATTTATGGCTTCATAAGTTTTTATGTCTGCTTCCTTCTAGTCTCCCGAATTTTAAATTTTTGGACTTCTTTACCCTCCAGGTCCACATAGTAGAGTTGTCACCAACTAAGGTGGTGGCACGCGACATGTCTAGGAAGGTCCACGTCACCCCTACCGACGTCATCCTTCCCCGCCACGTCCTCTCTTTTTCTTCGGGACTTCGGGCTTCAAAAGTTTTTGCATCTAACTTCACCAAAGTCGCGAAGTCTGAAGAAATTCCAGGTCAACCCTCCTACACTTTATCCAAATCTAACAGTCATGAATAATTTCCCTTCTCCCAAACAGATCCTATGGCCCCAACACCACAAATGTTTTGATTTCTTTCTCTCTGGTCATTTATTAAACTTATTACGCCTCCCGAGCTCCATAACATGACCAGGGTAACCTCTTGGCACTCAGGTTTGTTCTAAGGTTTGAAATTGGTTCCTCTAGACACAATTTCCACTGACATTGCTCATCTAGGTTCAGTGTTGAAACCTTGGCTCTGATACCAAATTGTAACATCCCCAGCCACCAATAGGCTGGATAATGCCACTATTCGACACAACACTTAGCTCTTTTAGATCGAATACCAAATTGTAACGTCCCCAACCACCAACATGTTGGATAATGCCACAAAGGAACATACATACATACATACATACATACA
>SNQJ01S0024676.1:24823-42074 GCA_010110895.2 Picea sitchensis | reverse complement strand
ATATATATATATATATATATATATAACATGCATTGTTAGTGAATTTAAAACAATAACACAAAGTTACTGCTACCATACAGACTCAATGGAATTGGCAGTAATTCCACATGCAATGGAACACATGAAAACAATTCAAGAATCACAGACATGCATAACATACATAATTAAGCATGAAAATGATACTTATCTTTTAAGTGGAGTAAAACAACCAACTGTGTGCAGACCTTCCATGAACCTCCCAGCCTTAGTCCACACTACTCACCATTCTCAGCAATTGGTCACCCTTGAGTTGGGACTAAACTCCACCGGGAAAGGGATTCCTAGGCTAGGCAAGGTCAATAGGAAATTCACACAATTTAAGAGGAAGGATTCTCTCCCAGGAGACACTTATGCCCACTGTGCACAGGCTCTCATTCCCCACATGCATGTCCCACCCCAAGAGTATACACCTTCATTGTCACACAGTCCATCGGTTGCTCCACCTCCCTTACCTTGGGCTTCAGCAACAGGTCGGACCAAAATTCTCATATCTCTGTAGCAGTTATGGGACTCCCTCCAAGAGAACTCACTTCCTCATCATGCTCTCTCACCTGGAGAGAGGTGCTCACAGACCTGACAACTTGCCTCCTCAACCACGGGGCTGACAACCCACTTCTTCAACCACTCTTCAACTCAGTTCCAACAAGATGAATACAACAACAATGATTCAATACAACTCAGGAAAAAGGCAGCAACCAAAATTGGGTAAGGTATGACTCAGTTTTGGCAAGTGCAGATAGGTTGGGTTCTCAAGAAAACATAGGTTGGATTTTCCCAGTTAGCGTTTTCAAAGGTGCGTGAAGATTCAGAGGTGGTCGACCAAGGCCAAACGGGTTAGACGGAGGATGGAAGAATGGGGAGAGAACCCCCAACACGAGTTGATGCTTCATCTTTAACTGCATGCACCTAGGTCAACACCTGTCTTGTTGGTGCTACATGCACTCCATTTAGCATTCGTTCCCTTTCCTAGGAACTTAGGACAAAACATATCCCTCTAATCATATTTTGGAATAATAAAAAATTATTATTCCCTTGGAATTAAGCCCTTAGTCTTAACCCCTCTTTCCAACCTCTCATCCACCTCTCCCTTACCCTACCTAGTGGAGCTTAGTCCCCCATACTCTTTCTTCGTGGTCGGTCTACACGCAACGATGTTTTTATATTAATAATATGAATATTTACATGTACAAAACATGCTCCTGGCCTTTAACACCTAGGCTTTGCGGCCTAATAAACACATAATCCCATAACTTATAATTGCTTGGCTCACCAGCCTACAAAACATGTTACAATTCATAAATACAACTGGGGCTCGTCCTTGGGGATATTACAACAGTGATGCTCCAGTGCGGCCACATCGTCGACATAGCATACCAATGAGGATTTTTTACTCTCCTGAGGTTGGCCTCGAATGAAATGATGAGAATACTGATTTTGAGCAGCATGGAAAGCCCAAGTAGTGTCGTACAGACACTGAGACTCCACACAATGTTTGAGATGAACCTAGTGTTGATTGCAAGGAATCTTATTCCGGGGAAGCGTGGGTGAAAAGCATAGGAACACTAGATCTCACCTTTCTTGTGGATGATAGTTGTGTTCCAATAAAGATACAAAAGATTGCAGGTATTTATTAATTAATTGATTGTTTTTTATCATGTAATGGAAACACACATATGTCAAAATTATTTTAAATTAATGATCATAGCATTTTTGCAGGAAATAATGTATTCTATAGGAACTTGAATGACAAGGAAGTGGATATGTTTGGCCCCACCATTCGCACAAGGTGGAATGGCCAAGATAGCAATTTGAAAGATGAATTGATAAGCCATATGGTAAACTTGTTTGGAAATACTTTCAACAAAAAGTGGTCACCCAATTAGCTGGCAAGAGTTTGAAATATACTAGGGCCCAGTATAGGAAAAGAATGGAAGAAAACCTCAAGTATGAGCACCCTCCCATGGTTTTGGAGAAAGAGTGGAAGACACTCATAGAGGATGCAAAGGAGAATTTTCTAAAATTACAAGGAAAAGAACCATGGCCTGGTAAATCAAGGTATGACACATATCATATTTTTTGTGAAGTATGCTCAATTGTTTTTTTTTTTTTTTTTTTTTTAATTAAATAACAATTTTGACATCTAACATATTTCAAATTTTTCATAGATTTCCTGAAACCTCCAAAGCAACAAAGGATAGAGTGGAAAATTAAGGGAAACATAAACTGGGCCAGGGTGGCTACAAAAAACTAAGAGAACGAATCGTAAGAATTAAATGATTAATTGTGGAGAATATTTATTTAACAGTAGCAAACAAATAACTGTTTGATTACAAGCAATTTTAATGACGTTATGCATTGCAAGAAAATAAATTCAAATTCGTTGCCACCGAGGAAGACCTAAATCTTGGTTTCAATTTTGGTTTTCAAAGTGTGGTTGAATATCGATAAAAGCTTGGGGAGACGCCAATCTCCCCAATGATGCAAATACAGGTAAATAAAATCAATAAGGCCATCATTGTAGTATACTTGTAAAATCTATTCATGATTGATTATATCACCAATCACTAAATGTTTATGGTTTTTTTAAGCAGGAGAGCAACCAAGGCAGTGAGGGTAGAAGTACTCAACAAATACTAGTTGATAGTTGGGAGCACCTATCACATGATATTGGGGAGAAAACTAGTCATTCGGGTATGTATGATTTAGAAATAGAAGTATCTATTATGATTATAGATATTTATTTGTTGACGTGTACTTATAAAGTTTCTTCTTTCAATGGAAGAGCATGTAACTCATGAGGGTGAACTACAAGAGGAACAAACGACACAAGCAATGGACCTACCAATTTTCACGGCTAGATAGAAAGGTAAAGAGTAATATTGTAATGTTATTTGAAATAATGAAATAGTTAATTCAATAATATTTTATCATATCAATATGAATGTTTTCGTTGTTGCAGCTGACGCCCATTTGCAACTACCTCCATTCCCTGACCATCGATGTACCATAAGTATGGTATGTGAGGGCATGGAAACATAATCAACACAAGGATAGGGTGCAAGAAATACATTTCCAGATGAGGATGATGATATCCCACTCATGGGTTTTATGATAAAAAAACCAAAAACAAAAAAAAAATTGATTGTATAAATTTATGACTTGTATTTTGATGACTATCATTATTAATATGAATGAATTTTTATATGACTTTCCTCCTTATGCATGAATGTTTATAAGCCTATATGTTTTGATGACTTCCCTACTTATGCATGAATGTTCATATGTTTTCTATGTAAAACAAATCATTTATTGGGTATGGGGAATTGAGAGTGATGTTGGGAGGGGGGGGAGAGGGGCCATATGAGCTTCCACCTTCACATGGTTGACTCTATTCAGTAGGGAATAACATATTATCGAAACAAAGAGAATCTCATTAAGGTATTCCACTTTAGTATTTCTAGAGTCTTTTATAGGTTTAAATTCATGTTTATTTGCTTATATATTATTTACTCATATACAAATTTTGTCTTTGATAATTTATGCGGGTCTTGGCAATGGTAATGCAACTCGTGGACAAATCTTATCAAGTTGTATGGGATGATGGAACTAGAGAAAGGACATTGATAAGGTAAGGGTTTTTATGTGTTTTTTATAGTCTAGTTAGCCCATTGGTTTTGTTCTATTAGTAATTGATAATTGGGTGCCTATTTTACAGTTGCATGTGAAAAAGAGGGACGAAGGACACGCTGGACGGTTTATGTCAATATCATGTAGAGAATGATCAATTTCCCTAAATAAAGGTCTCGATTTTCAATCATTTCTATCACAAGGTATGCTTGCTATATGTTTTGCGGTGCCCATCCATTGCATTTCCTACTCCATCTCATGGTTTGAAGCTATGCTCATCTTCAAATTGTTCAAAAGTAGCATTTAGAACAAATTTCATCACTTTAAATTTCCTTCAGAAAGTCCCCATAATCAATTATAGAATCTTCTAGAGTATTCCTTTTATTGTGGGTAATGATCTCCTTTTTGAACACTTTGCATGTGGTCCATTATCTTCTTAAAAGGCTTCCAATATTAAACCAATTCCTCACATATAAGACAATCAATCACATAGAAATGTATATAAAGAAGATGAAGTCATAGTCGATAGTCGATAAAGGATCATGTAGGAGATTAATCTCTTATCGACTACGACTTCATATCCTTTATCATCTATGAGTAGATTTTAGTGGACAAGAATGGGGTGAAGATGGAATTCCTGCTAAAGCCATGGCATAAAGTGGCATACCATTTTCTCAGATATATTACTTGTGATGGAAGACTAAGTTTGTTCAATGCATATAACTTCATATTTTTACACCATCTAAGACATTTATTTCACCAAAATACTAAACAAAATTTAAGTATCCCATTTTTTCTCTTGGAGTCCCTGAGAGAGATGAGAAGAAAGGTAAACAGAGGTAAGAATGAGGTACTAGAACATGATGGCCTCATAAAGATAGTAGTTTGTGATTCCTTAGAATTTAATGCAAACCCCCACCACTCCCATGGTCTTGTGCAACCTCCCGGTCTAAGGATCGTTTTACACATGAGCCGAAACAACCCTCAGGTCCTCACAGAACCCTTAGAATTTTTACCACATGCCTTTTTCCTTCTTTGTTGAGTGAAAATATGTATTCGCGAGGGATTTATTGAAAATTGAAGTTGTTCACATGACCTTGGACCTCGAACCTTGGGATAACCCATTTAAACAATGAGAACTATGGAGCTCCGAAGCTTTGGGCTTCCATATTTTTCTCCATTCCAATTTGTAACACCTCCGAACTCGCGAAGGCCAAATTCATAGATTATACAACTGACCTTTTCCTTGGATCAACGGTCCATGTTCACTATGGACTCTGGGCTTCAGAAATTTTCTAACCTTAACCAACGCTTCCTCCCAAAATTTTGAATGTCAAATTCCTCAGCATCTACAGTCCTCGTTTACATGTCGACGGATGGTCAATATTGACTCTAAGCTTTGGGACTTCAGGGAATCCCATGCCAAACCAAATTTTACACACAATCACCTGGACTGCCAAACTCTGAATACTCAGTGATCTATGGACACATGTACCCAACACTAACTGTTAGGATCTACTTTGGTCTTCAAGACTTTGACCTTACTTACAATAGTTACTTAGAAACTATCGGAGCAACGAACTACGAAGGACTTATGAAACTAATATTTGTGATCCTTGCACTAATCCAACGGCTATGAGAGACTCTGTTAACTCTAAACATATCTCGTTCACTCAACCTCCAAACAAAACGATTCTTTCTCCAAAGACTTATGCTCACTATTCTTCCTGAGTTTCGTCAACTTAAGGGACTCGAACCCTAGCACATGCCTTTCGCTTTCTCTCTTGAGCTTGAGACTTAAGAAAATCTCTTGCACACTCCTTGTGCTCTCTCTCTCTCCTAAACTTGGGACTTAAGAAATTCTCCTACGCATTATTTGTGCTATCTCTCCTCTAAGATATTTCCAACACTTAACTAAGTGTTGACACTGTGCACACTTTGCACTGGTCTCTTATTTAAGATTTTATACTCTGGTGAGTATATGTGCACTCCTTGCACTTGCTCCATGTAAACTTATACAATATCTCATGAGATATCAAACCTGTAAACAAATATGTCTTCCCACTCCTTAAATGGGCACTACGCACTCCTTGCACCAGGATTTTAGAAGAGAAACAATTGAAACTTACAATACCATTAAGGGTTCATTCATTCAACCATAAGATACACACACATAAAAACATAAAAATAAATAACCTAAAAATACCCAGTGACTTAAAGATAAGCAAACTTAGAAATTGGAAGAAAATATCCTCTTCTATATTCCTTCAACAAATGTTTACAAATATTTCAACAACCTTCAACTTCTCTTTTTCAACATCTCTATACAACTCTCTTCTGCAAAAATAACAACTTCAACAACTTCTTTTGGGCATAGTTACATACATTTATACATAGGGGGCTTCTCGAGCCTTCCCTCCAGACTATCCTAGTTCTTTCATATCATAATTAAATCATCCTACCACTAAGTATTATTACAATAAATGAGTATTACAATCTAGATATGATTCAATGCTCAAAATGTGTACATTCCTATGTGTATTAAAAGAAAACACATTCTCATGTGGCACATACAATGGATCAAGCTTCAAGATATATTGGGATATTTAATTACAATACTTTCAAAACATTAAAGTGACGTGCTCTCCTTAGAGTCCAAACCAATTAAGTGCATTGTGCCTGGTGTTGGGTCATCTTCCACTATGCCTCATTGAATGTTGATGGTGATGCTCCTGCATCATACTCCTCTGGACAAAAAGATTCATGGACTCTTGTCCATGAGCGCCTCCACTTTATTTACATGCTTCTGGATATCAGTTTTAGTTATCCAACTCGCATATTCTACTAGATGATCTTTCCATTTAACCGGATATTCATAATAAACTTTTCTCCTGGTTTTCTTATCAATCCTTTGATCCAAAATCTTCTCTATCTACAACTTCTCTGCTATGGGAATCTATCGCTTCCACTGAATCTCCTCTCGACTATATGTCCCTTCTGTGTCATCCATCTTGTAAGGGTATAAGTATGCTACATTTAATATTAGTGATATTCCAATGTCCTATGGCAGTCAATCTCATAAGCATTTGTAGAAAATTTTCTAAGGATCTTACAAGGTCGTATACTCTTCATCTTCAACTTATTATATTTTCCTTTCGGAAATATTTCCTTCCTCAGGTGTGCCAAGACTTGATCTCCAATATCAAAATTCACCTATCTTCTTCTCTGGTCTATTCTTCTCTTGTATCTCTGGCTGTTATCATGTACCCGTCTTTTGATTTGTCATACAACTTATGCATTTCTGCAACAAAATCCTCTACTCCTGCACTTTGAAATTTAGTCTGTCCCAAATATATCAATTTTGAAATTCCTCTTTGATGCATTCCATATATTATCTTGAATGGAATTTTACTAGTACTCCTATTTGGTGAGTTGTTATATGCAAACTCTGCTTGAGGCAGAATTTGATCCAACTGACTGTTATCTTCAGTGACCAAACTCCTTAGAAAATTCCCTAAGCTTTGATTCACTACCTCAGTCTATCCATCTTTCTAAGGGTGATACGCTGAAGTGAAAGACAAATTTGTCCCCAAATTCTTCGACAAGGTCCTCCAAAAGTGTCCCATGAATTTGGTATCTATGTCTAAAAATATACTCCTGGGTACTCCATGCAATCTCACAATCTCCTTGAAAAACAAATTTTCTATGTGGGTAGCATCCCTGGTTTTGTGAAACGGTATAAAATGCGCCATCTTTGAAAATATGTCAACCACCACAAAGATTGAATCATTTCCCCTCTAGGTTCTTGGCAATCCCATAACAAAATCCATACTTATAACATCCTATGACCTGTCTGGAATAGGAAATGGTTGATATATGATACAACCAGAAGGAGGCTACAACCCCTAGTTTCTGAGGCTACCTGAGGGAATCTCCAACTCCCCATTTCTCTAAAAAAAACCAGAAGGAGGATACAACCCCTTATGATCTCTGGCTACAACCGGAAGGTGGCTACAACCACTTGTCCTTTCCCCGTGCAACCGCCCTGACATAGAAGTAGAATGATGGAACCACTGTCACATTATCACTGTGAGATATATTGTTGTAAACATATACCAATCAACATGTAATCAACTTGTAACAACTTGTACCAATGACCTGTTCCAACATGTACCTCAACCTGTACCATAAACAAATGCATCAACAATGCTCCAAACCTGTACAAATAACCTGTCACAATAACCTATCCAAAGAACCTGTAATCAACCTGTACCATAAACAAGTGCATCAACCATGCACCAAACTATACCTCAACCTGTACCATCAATGATTGCATCAACCATGCACCAAATATGTACCAATCATGCATCAAATACACATAAACTATGACTCGTCAAGATGTACCAACATCATCAAATATACACCTCATGTATGTGCCAACTCATCAACTACTTGTCTCAACCATGTACCCAACATGTACCTCAACCAAAATTCCTCATCAATTTTATCATCCAAATATGATTTGTAACTCTGTAATAGACATGGTTTATATGATCACATGCTTGCAAACCTTCCTTAACTTTAACAACAAGAGACTAACATTTTCATCAAACTTTACTTTAGTCTCACATGACTAATTTTGGAAAGTCAACAACCCTAACTTGAAATAATCATAAATATGTAATTGTAATGAATTCATATCTAAAAATATTACACAATGTTCTTTAGTGTCATTTATGCAATTCCTCCAGGTTTCACTACTTGGAACCTCTCAGAAAAGGAGTTATACCAAAAATGGCATACCTTGTTGAATTCTGACTTATTCTAGAAAGATAACTTGTAGAGCGTGCCCCACACAGAATATTTGTTGTATGGATCTGAAAATGGTACACAGAATACTCGAGATTGTACTATAACCAATACATTTGGTCTTACTGAATTTGGATCTGTTATTAATAAGTTATGACATTTTTACCAGAAACACCTGTTTTAGGACTAGCCATAAACCCAATTTTCCACGGAGTGTAAATCCAAAAATACAATGACCCACAAGCTAAATTTTTTTATCACAACTACTTGGATATGTTTCCTCAACTGCCTCCCAATTTCATAGTCCGAATCATTCTAGAAACAAAATTATTGCAAAAATTGTGAGATGACCTGTAAATAACATACCTTAGAAAGCATCATCAAAACATTTTATCCTCCCTTGAATTTCGGTCTTCTTTACTTCACCTTCCCTCTAAAATTAAGCTTACATATCATTTGGTTACCTCACTCACTTATATATATTCAATATGCTCAAGTGTGATTAAAATGAGAGAGTCGTGCCTCTTATTTATACTTTCATGTAGCTTCCTCAAGGGGTTACCTTTTAACCATCTTAACCCACTTTCATTATTTTAGGGTTAACCCATTTCTAACCACTTGTCCACTAGGTAATTTCTCCATTAACTTTATTATTTAAATAATTTATTTTGTATCTGCTTTGACTTATAGTACAGTCATCACTTCACTTTATTAGTTACCTTCTAAAATCTCTTAAACCACTTTGCTTATTTTAGGGCTAACCCACTTCTAACCACTTGTCCACTTAGTAATTTCTCCATTAACTTTATTATTTAAATAATTTCTTTTGTATCCACTTTGAATTATAGTAAACTCATCACTTCACTTTATTATTTAAATAATTTCTTCTTTGCAACCACTTTAACTACTTTGACCTTTCGGGGCTTCTAGATGACTCATGAGGGTTCTCCAACTTCACATGGCCATAATTCTCTAACCATGAGGAGTTATGCGACGTTCCACATACCACCAAAAATGGCATGACATGTACTATCCATATAGAATAGCCGTACCTTCAAATATATTAAAAATCATACCATTATCCATCAAACAAACTTGGGTCCATTACCCAAACCTTTGTGCTACCAGAATTCGCTACCAAACTTTCTTCAAGGGTTGGCATCAATGACAGCCAACCCAAATAATCAACAACATCCCCCTTTGGCATTGATGGTATACTTGTAAAATATTTTCATGATTGATTATATCTCCAATAACTAAATGTTTATGTGTTTTTTAAGCAGGAGGGCAATCGAAGCAGGGAGGGTAGAAGTACTCAACAAATACCAGTTGATAGTGGGGAGCACCTATCGCATGATATTGGGGAGAAAACTACTCATTCGGGTATGTATGATTTAGAAATAGAAGTATCTATTATGATTATAGATATTTATTTGCTGAAGTGTACTTATAAAGTTTCTTCTTTCAATGGAAGAGCATGTAACTCATGAGGGTGAACTGCAAGAGGAACAAACAACACAAGCAATGAACATATCAATTTTCACAACTAGACAGAAAGGTAAAGAGTAATATTGTAATGTTATTCGAAATAATTAAATAGTTAATTCAATAATATTTTAGCATATCAATATGATTATTTTCGTTGTGCAGCTGACGCCCATTTGCAGCTGCCTCCATGCCCTGACCATCGACGTACAAGGAGTGTGGTATGTGAGGGCATGGAAACATAATCAATACAAGGATAGGGCACAAGAAACACATTGTCGGATGAGGATGATGATATCCCACTCGTGGGTTTTATGAGAAAAAAAAACAAAACCAAAAATAAACTAATTGTATAAATTTATGACTTGTATTTTGATGATTATCGTTATTAATATGAATGAATTTTTAGATGACTTTTCTCCTTATGCATGAATGTTTATATGTTTATATGTTTTGATGACTTCCCTAATTATGCATGAATGTTTATATGTTTTCTATGTAAAAGAAATCATTTATTGGGTATGGGGAATTGAGAGCGATGTGAGGGGGGGGAAGAGGGGTCATATGAGCTTCCACCTTCACGTGGTTGGCTCTATTCAGTAGGGAATAAAATATTCTTGAAACAAAGAGAATCTCATTAAGCTATTCCACTTTAGTATTTCTAGAGTCTTTTACATGTTTAAATTCTTGTTTATTTGCTTATATATTATTTACTCATATACAAATTTTGTCTTTGATGATTTCTGGAGGTCTTGGAAATGGAAATAAAAATCGTGGAAAACTCTTATCAAGTTGCATGGGATGATGGACCTAGAGAAAGGACATTGATAAGGTAAGGGTTTTGATGTGTTTTTTATAGTCTAGTTAGTCCATTGGTTTTATTTTATTAGTAATTGTTAATTGGGTGCCTATTTTACAGTTGCATGTGCAAAAGAGGGATGAAGGACACGCTAGATGGTTGATGGAAATATCATGTAGAGAATGATCAATTTCCCTAAATAAAGGTATCGATCATTTCTATCACAAGGTATGCTTCTTATATGTTTTGCAGTTCCAATCCATTGCATTTCCTGCTCCATGTCATGATTTGAAGCTATGATCATTTTCAAATGGTTCAAAAGTAGCATTTAGAACAAATTTTATCACTTTAAATTTCCTTTAGAAAGTCCCCACAATCAATTATAGAATCTTCTAGAGTATTCCTTTTATTGTGGGTAATGATCTCCTTTTCTGAACACTTTGCATGTGGTCCATTATCTCCTTAAAAGGCTTCCAATATTAAACCAATTCCTCACATATAAGACAATCAATCACATAGAAATGTAAATAAAGGAGATGAAGTCGTAGTCAATATTCGATAAATGATCATGTAGGATATTAATCTCTTATCGACTACGACTTCATTTCATTTATCATTTGTGAGTAGCTTCTAGTGGACAAGAATGGGGTGAAGAGGGAATTCTTGCTAGAGCCATCGCCTAAAGTGGCATACCATTTTCTCAGATATATTACTTGTGATGGAAGACTAAGTTTGTTCTATGCATATAAATTCATATTTTTACACCATCTAAGACATTTATTTCACCAAAATACTAAACAAAATTTAAGTATCCCATTTTTTCTCTTGCAGTCCCTGAGAGAGATGAGAAGAAAGGTAAAGAGAGGTAAGAATGAGGCACTAGAACAGCATGGCCTCATCAAGCTAGTAGTTTGTGATTCCTTAGAAGTTAATGCAAAACCCCACCACTCCCATGAGCTTGCACGACCTCCCAGTCTAAGGATCATTTTACACAGGACCCGAAACAACTCTCAACTCCTCACATAACCCTTAGAATTCTTACCACATGCTTTTTTCCTTCTTTGTTGAGTGAAAATATGTATTTGTGAGGGCCTGCTTGAACATTGAAGTCGTTCATGTGACCTTGGGCCTCAAACCTTGGGCTAACCCATTTAAACAACGGGAACTATGGCACTCTAGAGCTTCAAGCTTCGAGAGTTTTCTCCACTCCAACCTGTAACACCTCCGAACTCGCGAAGGCTGGATTCATAGATCGGAAAACTAACCTTTTCCTTGGATCAACGGTCTATGTTCACTATGGACTCTAGGCTTTAGAAATTTTCTAACCTTAACCAATGCTTCCTCCCAAATTTTCGAATGTCGAATTCCTTGGGATCTACGGTCCTCGTTTACCTGTCGACTGATGGTCAAGATTGAATCTAAGCTTCAGTACTTTGGGGAATCCCACGCAAAACCAACTTTTACATACAATCACCTAGACTACAAAACTTTGAATACTCGGTGATGTATAGACACATTTACCCAACACTAACTGTTAGGATCTACTTCGGTCTTTCAGACTCTCACCTTACTTACAATAGTTACTTAGAAATTGTCGGAGAAATGAAGTATGAAGGACTTAGGAAACTAACAATCATGCTTCTTGTGTTGATTAAGGTTGGTTGTCATTGATGTCAACCCTTGAAGAAATCCCCATGGCACAAGGTTTGGGTAATGGACCCAATATTGTTTGATGTAAATATGACTCATTATTGTCTTTTCATTGTTGATAAGAAGCAAAAATGGATGAACTCCAAAGTGGTCCCCTTATGGTGAAAGCCCTCACGGGAAGATGCTTTGTGGAGTGAGAGAACCCATGATTATTTAAGGAATAATGAGATGAAGGACAGTGAATTTGTGAGTGAAACTATCCTAGATGGATAGTTCTTTTCATGTCGTTTCTGGTGGTATGTGGAATGTCACATAACTCCTCACGGTTAGAGAGTTATGATCATATGAAGTTGGAGAACCCTCATGAGTCTTATAGAAGCCCCCAAGAGTCAAAGTGCTTTGCAAAAAGAAATTATTTTAAATGAAGAAGCCCTAAAATAAGGAAAGTGTAAGGCTACATGAAGATATAAATACAAGACAAAGCTCACTCATAAAAACACACTTGTACATATTGTATATCTATTTTCTTTTGTAAAGCTTCTTGTAAATACTTGTGGATACATATGAAGTGGCGAACATTTGAGGTAGCACGAAGGGTTGACTAAGAAATTCTTGGATTCACAGAAAACCCTATATTATGAGGCATATGTGGGTTGTCTATGTATAGGGTGAGTACATGTACACGGGTTGGATGTGTATAGGGTGCGTACATACGCGGGTTGGCTGTGTATAGGGTGTGTACATGTACATGAGTTGTTTGTGTATAGGGTGAGTACGTGCACGGGTTGGTTGTGTATAGGGTGAGTACATGTTGATAAATCCATGAAACTTGAGAAGATGAAGGTGTAGAGGTTCTATATTCTAAGATCAATCTCCCGGGAAGGTCTAGAGTGCTCAGATGCATCAGATCCATCCATTGGTTCAAAAGGTATGTCTTATTTCTATGAATAGTTGGATTTTGATGTATTCATGAGGAATGGCAATGGAGATTTGAGGATTCTCCCTAGAGAGACTAGTGGCTACATGGGATCTTCTATATAAGTCAGATCTACAGAAATACAATGCTGGTATATTTATCATTGATGCTTCTTGTTGAGGCACATCTTGTATTTCTTGGCATATGGCTAAGAGTTTTTATGGTAGATGGTTGAGATCTTGTATTTATTTATGTATTGAGAAGTTGAATATCATAAAGGGGTTGATGACTAAGATCATGTGAGGGATATTATACTTGTTCATGATTACACATACCTATATGGCACATGACTAGAGAGAGACATACTTGCCTTGAGTAGAGGTTATGTATGAGGATGCATGCACATGGTACAATTACAGTCTAGATACAGTGACAGGCTACAAATCTATGTGAAAGAAGTTACAGAGGGTTAGACGTTTTCAAGTGAAACAAAACCCTAGTTTCAGAAGGCATACACGTGACGCATAACAGATAGGGCGCATACATACGCAGGTTTCATAACAGATAGGGCATGTGAATACGCGGGTTGCATCACTACAGGTCGCGTATGTGTTGTAATTTTGTAGATACATGTTCATTTCAAGTACAGATTGATTACAGGGTAGTTGTACAGATTGGATACAGGTCAGTGGTACACGTTCATACAGTTGTACAACAATAAATCTCACAGTGACAGGTTGACAGTGGTTCCATCATACTACCTCTACTTCAGGGTGGAAGGACGGGGCAAGGAGAAGTGGTTGTAGCCACCTTTCGGTTGTAGCCGAAAAACATAGGGGGTTGTACCCTCCTTCTAGTTGTAGCCAGAGAATTGGGGAGTTAGAGCTTCCATAAGGTTGTAGCCTGAGAAACTAGGGGGTTGGATCCTCCTTCTGGTTGCAGCTAGAAAACAAAGGAAGTTGGTGCTTCCAATGAATGTAATTCTTCAAGAAATATAAGAAAAAGCATTATGTGGTTTTCTCCCAATTTGGGTTTCCACGTTAAAAACTGGTGTATTGTGTATGAGTGTGATTGTTCATTTCTTATTGCTCATTATTGGATAATAATACTACATTGATATAACACTTGGATCAATTTGGGTAAAAATGATTATAATTGCACTATTACTGATTCACCCCCACTCTCAGTAATCCAACAATTGGTATCAGAGCAGGTTCCTTCAAAAATCAGTTTAACCACTAAAAGGTAGATCATGGAGAGTACCAACTTATACAAAAATGGAATATCGCAGTTTGATGGACAGAAGTATTCCTTTTGGAGCATAAGGATGAAGACATATATACAAGCACAGGGATTTCAAGTTTGGCAATCAATTGTAGATGGATACACAACACCAACATTTCCACCAACAAATGACAAAGCGGTAAAAATCGGTGAGAATAATTCCAAACCCACAAATGCACTTTTGAATGGTCTCAGTAATACGGTATTCACCAAAGTTTCACACTTTAAATCCGCTAAATAAATTTGGGACAAACTTCTAAATATTTATGAAATAGATACAAATGTCAAAGCAAAAAAGCTTCAAACTTACAGAGGTTAGTTCGAGCAACTAAAAATGAAGGAAGATGAAGATATCGCAGCCTACTTCTTACGAGTCGATGAAACAATAAATGTAATCAAAGGATTGGGAGAAGAAATCGAAGAATCTGTAATTGTTCAAAAGGTACTAAGATCTCTTCCTATGAGATTCAACCCTAAGATATCAACACTAGAAGAAATATTGGATCTAAAGTCAATAAGCATGGATGAACTTCATGGATTCTTCACAACATATGAAATGAGAAATGAACAGGAAAATCCATATGTAAAAGAAGCAACCTTAAAAGAATTCAAAATATCAAAGCAAAAGAAAAAGGAACAAGAAGAATGTAGTAGCAACAACGACGTCTCGAAAGATGATGAAGAAGTGGCCAACTTCGTCAAAAGAATGAACAAGGGAACCAACGGTAGGTATAGAGGTAAGCTTCCTTTAATTTGTTTTAATTATGATGGTATTGGTGATTTTTCTAACAAATGTCCTCATAAGAAAAAGAGAAATGATGAAAGTTACTCAAAAGGCAAACACACATATAAAGGCAAAAGAACTACAAAGAAAGATTTCAAGAAAATCTTATGCATCAAAGAAGACATCTCATCATCAGATGAAGATGAAATCAATGACAGTGAGACAGGAAGAGTTCTATTCATGACAGTAAAATATTCTGACAAAGAAGACTCCGAAGAAGAATATGAAGAAGTTGAAGAAGGATATGAAGAAATCGAAGAAGAAATTGAAGAGGCAGAGGTTGACTATCGAGAAGGATTAATCTATGTCATAGAAGTTATCAGAAAAGAAAAGAAGAAAAACAAGAAACTACAAGCATAACTAAACAAGAAAAATGACACTCGAGAACCAAAACAAATGATCACAAAATTGAAGGTTCAAATAGAAGAAGATAAATAATTGAAGAAGCACTCAAAGAACAACTAGAAGAAAACAACAAGAGCATTGGAAACTTGGAAGCAAAGATTGTCACAGTAAGAAAGGATATTCAAAAGAAAAATATGCAGAATAGCCCAAAAGTTCTGGATGACATTATCAACAGTCAAAAATATCATTTTGACAAGTCTGGACTTGGATACGATCAGACAAAAAAAAGATCAAGCTCCAAAACAACAGAGCAAGAAACAAATCCAAAAATCTATGCAGAAAAAAACAAAGGGAATGTGAATATATACAAGGAAGATTACATGGACACTCCTCCACCGAGAAGATTCAGATTTAAGAATCAACAATAGACAGGCAGGCCTCAAGAAGAAGAAGGATTCATAAGAGCACCTCCTTTCAGAAGATCTTCAACTCCCAGGTATCAAACTATATTTTTTGGTTTATGTTATGCATGTAATAATTTTGGACATAAAGTTGTAAATTGCAGAGCTAAAAACAGGAACAATAACAACTTTGAGAGTCATATACAAAGGGGTTATTCAAGAAGACCTAGTGAAACACAAAGAAGAAGCTACAACAGGTTTGAATCCTGGAGCACTGAAGTGGAATGTTACAAATGTAACAATTTTGGACACATGGCCAAAGATTGCAGAATGACAGTCCCTCCTAAAGAACCTCAACAAAATAACAACAATCACAGACAAGAACCTTAGAAAACAACATGGATAAGAAAGAAATATCAGTATAGCAATGAAGAATGCACAGTCGCTCTACAAGCTAAGCAGAAGAAACACAGTTGGTATGTTAACAGTGGATGTTCATAACATATGACAGGTGATAGAGACAAATTTCTTACATTGCGAAAGGAAAGAAATGGATCAGTCTCCTTCAGAAATGATAATTCAACCAAAATCATTGGAGAAGGCACAGTCTGAATTGGGAACAATAATGAAAAGGCACAAAATGTTCTACTGGTAGAAGATATGAAACATAATCTTCTAAGAGTGAGTCAAATGTGTGACCTAGGTCATAAAGTTACTTTCGATTCACAAAAGTGTGAGATACGAAGAGAAGGTTCAGGGAAATTGGTCAGTACAACTGCAAGAACTTCAAACAACATATATGTGTTAAGTGAAATTGGAAATGAAAAGTGTTTTCTAGGAAAGGAAGATGAAAAATAGCTATGGCACAGAAGAATGGGTCACATGCACTTTGATAACCTTGTCAAAGTAAGCAAAAGAGAAGCAGACAGAGAAATGTCCTAGATCACGAAACCAACCAACACTTTATGAAAGCATTGTCAACAAGGAAAGAAAACAAAGACCAGGTTCAAATCAAAGGAATATTCAACAACAAGACCACTGGAAATTGTGCATAATGATCTAGTTGGACCAACTACAACAAAGGGCTTAAAAGGTGAGAGATACTTTATGTT
>SNQJ01S0024676.1:6387-24813 GCA_010110895.2 Picea sitchensis | reverse complement strand
ATATTTTGCATGGTGTAT
This sequence comes from Picea sitchensis, assembly GCA_010110895.2. Taxonomy (NCBI): domain Eukaryota; kingdom Viridiplantae; phylum Streptophyta; class Pinopsida; order Pinales; family Pinaceae; genus Picea; species Picea sitchensis. Next base: position 24,795 of record SNQJ01S0024676.1, on the reverse strand, counting down.
TGGTGTAACTCTTATACTATTGTTCATTGCTCATTGGATATAATTGAATGGTTTAAGTATAAGTTGAAAAAGGTTTTAAATTGTACTTGATACTGATTCACCCCCCTCTCAGTATCAACACTCCTTTTCTTAAGTAATCTAAACGAGGCCAAAAAGGATAAATAAATTCTTATTAGATGTCACTTTCAAAGTTTAAGTGAGCTTGAAAGACAACAAACCATTCTCTTAGGGAGTCCCTCGGGTATAGGCTATAAAATGATGAAGATGAATGAGGTTTCAACAAACAGTCATGGAGGGACTAAAAGGACTCCCAAGCCTATGGAAAACTCACCACATGGACACCAAAATGTTGCAAAGGATCTACCTAGGGAATCCATGTATATGGAGGCTCTACCACTTAACTACGACACTTCTAAAACAAAATAGAAATTTCTCTGTCACACTTCGGTGGGATCGACCCTATGGGAAAGAGGAAATAGTCAACAAAATGAAATATGCAAGGTGATGAGAATCTAACCTATATGAAATTTTCTAAAATACAAATTCACCACGGGATGATGTGAGTGTAACCCATCTCATAGAAACACCAAACCAAAATAAAAAGTTCATAAGGACGACCTAAAGATCCCCCAAAAAGAAACCAAAGAACCCACCAAGCTAATAATAGGGAAAAAAAGGACTAAACTAAAATGGGGAAAAAATAGTAAAAAAAGTCTATAAATAGAGGTATACAACTCAATTTAACCATTGCAAATTGGAAAATAGCCAAAAGGTGAAAAATCCCTCTTCCTTAAAACACAAATTCAAGGAGCTATGACAGATGAAAATACTTCAAACTTGACCTAAGTAAGTAGACATGGCCTCCTCCAATATTTCAATTCATCATTTGTTGCTTTATTTTTGTTTAGAGGGTGCATTCCCTAAAAAATAAGTTGGGTCTACGTGTACGCAGATTGTTCACACACAACATGCATATATATGCCACTGTCTTAAAAACAACCCGCATACATCTCTTAAAGTATGCAAAAAATAAAATACACTAACCTCCAAATTTTTTCATGCATTAGGATGTATGTCCATTGGAGAGAGAGAGAGCATGAGTAGCTAGACATACTGGTTGAAGAGGATCTAGGGGCCATTGCCATGCTAAAGAAGTGTAGAATGTGGAAGTTTTTTCAATGGCCATTCATGAGGGCACAATCCAGGATACTAAATCATTTGATAGAGTATTGGCACCCAGACATAGAGGCCATCATGATAAAGGTCCAATCACTGACTCCCAACACCGAGGACATATACTTCTTGACCGATCTCTCCAGGAGGGGTTAACCTGAGGAATTTCCCTCCAAGACCACACAATATAGAGGACTACATTGGCATGTACTGCAAGGCTGAGACTGAGAAAGTAGACTCTCAGGTGCCAATTCAGAAGATAGAAAGCCTCAACCTACATATAGTGTAGTATATGATTGGGCAGATTACAGGATTTGCAACACTTCACCAGGCCTTACGTGCACAGATGCATTGTGCAACTTAGTTTTTACAATCCACTATATTTGACTGGAGCAACATGATGCTCACTCGTATGAAGAAACAATTGATTGACTACAGGAGAAGAATGAAGAAGAACTTTGGGTTCGGGACCGTATTATGCGCATTATTTTTTGAGAGAGTTTCAGGAATTATCCCACGGGAGACAGTACGAGTACATATTGCCTCCTTTCTTGCATTATGCAGGTGGGCTGCATTGATGCCTTGCAAGAGATAAGGGAGAGTGCAGGAGGCGTTCGATGACAAGTTCTTTGACTAGTGGTCCCGTCAAATCCCTGCGATCGAAGACTACCCATACGTGGGGATCAATTTCTTGAGGGACCCCAATATACCTGTGCCCCTTAGAGAGGAGCGTGGAGAGATAGGTACACATCATTATTTATATTTTAAAGTTATTTCATTTTTAGTTTTTAAATGTTATCATTTTTATGGTAACGTCATGGTAGTAACTTAGTAATTTATTATATACATATGTGGGACCAATATGACTAACCGACTTCACCAGGACCAGGTGTCGTCCTCGAGAAGATGTTGGACCAGTAGCAGTGGGAGGACCAACAACAATGGGACAAACACCAGTTGGAGAGGCAGAGAGAGTATTGATATGAGTGGAGAGGAAATTGACATGTCTCACCCGTCCTGTGCCGATGGTGGAAATTGATGACCTACCCCCAGTCATGCAACCGCATGTGGTAGGAGTACCCAGGACTTGGGTTTAGTTATTCCGACATCTTACGAATGTCGTAGTACATTACACTAGGGCCAACAGGCCTAAACCATAGACTTAGCACTGGACTTTATATGTACTGAGGGAACTCTTTTTTATACTCTTTTATGTATTGAGGGATTGAGCCCAACGATGTATATCAGCTCTATTTGAGGCTTTGTGGCCCACATTTTTTAATTATGACATTATTTTGGACATATTATATATATATATATATATATACATATTTTTTCCTTAAGGAATAATCATTTTTGTACAAATGTATTTACATATGCGTGTGTGTGTGTTTTTACTTTTATGTGTGTGCAATATGTGAATCTAATACATGATTATCCAATGCATCAATTAGTTGCTTAGATCTCCTAGGAACACGAATATACGTAATATAATCAAAATAGTGTTCTAAGAGACGCACCCTAATAAATCATCGGTAAAGGGTGGGATCGTAGACATGGTACACTCCATTTAACTGAGACACAACTAGTTGAGTATCTAGATAAACCCGAAGGTGATAAATACCATGTGACAATGCATCACGTAGTAATTCTATTACGAAACTGTACTCATAAACGTTATTGGTTGCTTCTCCTAGATAAACACCTCCAGAAGACACCAATTGACCAATGGGAGTGAATATCACCCAAGTTGCAGAATAAATCCTCCGAGTATGTTGTCTAGCACCATCCGCGAACCAAACATAAACCTCATATTCGCTTGACATCCGCCACAGTGAAAAATCACAATAAAGTACACATTCATAAGACAAAAATACACAAAACTATATAAATAAAACTATACATTATATACAATAAGTCACATTCAGGTGACCAACCTAAGCGTAATACTTCTTAAGGTAGAGCCCATTTCTAGGCTCAGACAAAGCATTACCTTTGAAGTCAACCAATTTATAAGCATCTTTTTGTAATATTTTCTTAACAATGAATGGTCTGAACCACATTAGTTTGAATTTGTCTTCCCCCAAGGGATATTTATCTTGGTCATAGACCAAGACAAGATATCCTTTGGAGAAAACTCTAGGGAGGACTGATCGATCATATTAACACTTGACAGACTGTTTGTGAGCCTCATTGACCAAGGTTGCATCTCGACACTCTTCAAGTGGAGTTGTGTCAGACAATAATTCCACTGCCAACTTAAGAGAGGTAATTTGGAAGTCTATGGGAAAGACTTCCTCCAGCCCGTAAACAAGTTGAAAAGGAGAGAAACCAGTAGCAGTCTTGACTGAGGTTCGATATGCCCAAAGTGTCGAGTACAACATCAAATTCCAATTCAACTTGGCTGAATTGATCATCCATTGGAGAATAGTCTTGAGAGACTTATTGACAGCCTCCACCTGACCATTCACCTGTGGATAGTAGGGTAATGAATGTTCTTACTTAAACCCCAGTTTTGATGTTAACTTAGTCATCATCTTATTCTGGAAGTGACTACCATGGTTTGTGACAATCTCCTTCAGAATACCAAACCTGGCTACAATCTGGTTAAAAATGAAAAGCTCAATCATTTCTCCGTCATTACTAAATGTCGGCATGGCCTCGACCCACTTAGTGAAGTAGTCTACTACCACGATGATATAGCGATGCCCCTAGACGAAGTTGGGTGGAATTTAGTGAAATAAATCCCCCATTTAGTGAAGGGGCCAACAATAATAACTAGAAACATGGGAGTAGGTTGTTCCCACATCTTCCGAGAGTATATCTAGCACGAGTGACACTTCTTGACCGCATCTACACAATATTTGATCAACTAGGGCCAGAAGTATCCAATGCGAAGACTGTTTTGGGATGTTTCCAACCCAGACAAGTGACCGCCACATGCTCCAGTGTGACAGTCATTCAACACAAGCTCTGCCTCTTCATGAGTCAGAAAATGATGGAGAATGAAATCAACTCCTCGACGATATAAAGTATCATCAATGATAAGATAGTTCTGCGCTTGATAGAATATCCATCGACACTCATCAGGAGAAGAAGAGCAAGGGCACTTCAAAGTCTGAAGATACAGAAATATATCTCCATACTAATTGTTTGAAGATGAAATAAGGAAAATATCACCATTGATCAATGACTCTTCGGGAAAATCATTACCTCTCTCAATCGGAAGTTCTGAAATTATCTTAGCAAAGACCAAAGACTACTTAGACTTCGTCGAAACAAAGTTGAAGTAAAATTATTAAAGAATGAATATGAATCAACTAATATTCTCGTCGATGACCCGTCGTGTCAACACATATTGAAAAGGATTCACAACAGCTACGACGATGGTCTTGCGAAGTAGAACATAATTTCGAAACCTTTGGAAAAAATGGGCATCTACCAAAGCCAGTTTCTCAACATGGGTGTAGTTGAGATCTGGTCTGACTAAGCATTGGATAAGATAGTAGATAACATTCTCCTTGAGCGTGTCATCCTCTTGAACCAAGACCATACCAATAATAGACTTTGTTGCAACCAAGTACAACAAGAAATCCTTGCCATAATCCGGAGGACTGAGTAGAGGGGAAGATGTCAGAGCACGTTTCAATGCTTTGAAAGAGAATTAAGATGCTTCATACCAACAGAATGGGACCCCTTTTCAAGAGACATGTGAACCCTTTAGTAATCTTGACATAGTTGGCAACAAATAACCAAAGAAAGTTAGTTTTCCCTTGTATAATTTGAAGCTGGGGGGTTGTGCCCGGGGGAGGCAATTGAATTATTGCCTCAACCTTTAGAGGATCAACCATTATCCCTTTAGTGGAGATGATAAAACCTAAAAAATGTCCTGATGTTACACAAAAACTACAGTTGTTCGGATTTAGGCAAATTTTGTAGTAGCGACACCTCTCAAAAATAATTCGTAAGTGGGCAGGATGATCAGATATCTTATGATAACGTGATGTCAGATCATCAAGATACGCCTCGACTATATGCTTAAGTTCATGGAAGGAGAACTACATGCCCCGTTGAAACTAGTATCCAGTATTTTTAAGGCCAAAAGGCATTTTTCTATATGCAAACATACCCCAAGGACATATAAATGTAGTCTTATGTTGATCCTCGGGTTTGATCTGAATCTGGTTGTACTCGGAAAAACCATCCATAAAATAAAAGACGTCACATCCCACACATTCATTGACAATCTAATCAATGAATGGGGTTGGAAAATTATATTTCACGCAAGATTTATTCAGATCATGAAATTCCATACAAACACGAATCGTACCTTATTTTTTGTTGACAGGAACATGGTTTGACACCCATTCCATCAATTGCACTGGATAGACAAAACTAGCCTTAATGAGTTTCTCTATCTCAACCTTTATAGTCATTTCCTTGCGAGGATTGTCTAGGCGAAGCTTCTGCCAAGCATGCTTAGCATTGGGGTAAGTCTAATCTCGTGTTCGACTATACGAGGATCAATGCCTGACATCTCCTCATGAGACCAAGAAAAAATGTCTCTAAACTCTTTAAATAATCCAGTGTACACCCGAATCTCCTCGGAGGAACAATCTGCTCCGATGAAGACGGTTTCAATGATGCCAGGGGTTCTAGAGATGTCAATTGGAATCGTTTCAACTATACTCACCATGTTTCCCTCGACATGTATTTTGTGCATGGCCATAGGGTTAACAGGACAAGTGGAATCTCAAATCATGGTCGTGTTGAACTCCCCTGCTTCTACTCTCCTGAGCTCGGGTTAAAAATAATATCTATGATAAAGATCATCCCAAGGTCTATCTGGCCCAGTCATTTCCTTCAAAATTGCCTCATCGGAGGGAAATACCAAGTCTAAAGGATTGTGAGTAGTAAGAGAGTCTTGAGACCAAATAGGCTCAAGAATGGGATCTAACTCCCATGAGGGAGCCAGATCCGGGTTGGACAAGGTTTGTTGGACAATGTTGTATGCAACCTTAGTGGCTGATAGGGGCATAGCCATTCCAAGATACCCTACCACTTCCATCGAAGCCGACGGGGATGGTAAAGTGAACGGGTCATTAAAATAACTTGTTCGAAAATAAGCTACTTGAAAGATCGCAACCTTCGGCTAATTGAGGACAACCAAAATAAACTTGACATCATTCGAAGGTTGTGGATAATCAAAATTCCCCATTAGAGATGGAAATAATCTGGAACCTAAGTTGATAGTACCTAGTTGTGGGTTGTCAATCATCGATACCATGGATGCCCCTGATGAAGGGTCAGAACGAGAGAAGGATAACTAATCAACGATTATGATCTGGACTTTGTGAGGAAAACATAAGACCCAAACAACGATGGATACAACCACTACCATAGAGTAGCTCCAACTCTGTCCTAAATAAATATCGTAGTCAAGACGCGCATCCAATACTTCTACCTCGACGCACAAGGCTTTTCTCTTCAACTGCACGGGGAAGTAGGGGATTATTCCATGTGGTATAAAAGAACGATCATCAAACATGGTTAATAACGCCAGTGATAGAGACTGTTTATTATTTTGGTTGGTTTTCATTGATGTTAACCCTTGAAGAAAGTTCGGTAGCGAATTTCGGTAGCACAAAGGTTTGGGTAATGGACACAAGTTTGTTTGATGTATAATGGTATGAGTTTTAATATATTTGAAGGTAAGAATTTTCTAGATGGATAGTACATGTCATTTCATTTCCCGTGGTATGTGGAACGTTGTTGGTTGTGGAGCCTGATTATCTTCCTGATTCAGAGGTATTTTGTTTTTCAGCCGTGTTTATACCCCATGAAGACTTTACACCCAAGAAGTATGTACACTCTTCCACACGGGGGAGTGTAGAGGGGGGTTACCCCCTCTGTGGGGTTTGGGGGGGCTATCCCCTTGGCTGGGGGGTCTGGGGGAAAGTGCCCCCCCTGCGGGGGTTCGGGGGCAGCGTCCCTCGATGGGGGTTCAGGGGTGAAGCCCCTGAAAGAAAATTTTCCTTGTAAATGTATATTGTAATTTCATTGTAAATCTAGACCGTTCATTATAAGGTCGCAGATCTAACAATAGAAATTATGTTAGGGTTTTTTTCTCTAGAAGTCAACCCTCTGTTATGAGGGAAATGTATTGGGGCTATGTATGATAGGTAATATTGTATTATGATATTAGAGACTGTGAGAGAAAGAAGAGGAAGTTACAACGGGTTTGTTGTAGGTTGTATCCCTTCATATGATGGATAATAATAAATGAAGGACCTGGCAATTTCTCTGGTGGACGTAGCCCACACTGGGTGAACCACGTAAATATGTGTCTCTATTGTATTGTGTATCTTCTGTGTTTTTTTTTTCCGCATTTGTTTTATTTTATTGCTCCATGGTCTTGTTTTTCTAACAAACGTCACATAACTCTTCACGGTTAGAGAGTTATGGCCATGTGAAGTTTGAGAACCCTCATGAGTCATCTAGAAGCCCCAAAAAGTCAAAGTAGTCAAAGTTGTTGCAAAGAAGAAATTATTGAAATAATAAAGTGAAGTGATGAGTTTACTATAAGTCAAAGTGGATACAGAATAAATTATTTAAATAATAAATTTAATGGAGAAATTACTAAGTGGACAAGTCGTTAGAAGTGGGTTAGCCCTGAAATAAGGAAAGTGGTTTAAGAGATTTTAGAAGGTAAATAATAAAGTGAAGTGATGAGTGTACTATAATTCAAAGTGGATACAAAAGAAATTATTTAAATAATAAATTTAATGGAGAAATTACTAAGTGGACAAGTGGTTAGAAGTGGTTTAACCCTAAAATAAATAAAGTGGGTTAAGATGGTTAAAAGGTAACCCCTTGAGGAAGCTACATGAAAGTATAAATAAGAGGAAAGACTCTATGATTTTAATCACACTTGAGAATATTGAATATCTACAAGTGATTGAAGTAACCAAAGGATATCTAAGTCGAATTTTAGATGGAAGGTGAAGTAAAGAAGGCCGAAATTCAAGGGAGGATAAATTGTTTTGATGATGCTTTGTAAGGTATGTTATTTACAGGTCATCTCACCATTTTCGCAATAACATTTGTTTTAGAATGATTCAGACTATGAAATTGGGAGACCATTGAGGAAACATATCTAAGTAATTGTGATAAAAAATTCAGCTTGTGGGCGTTGTATTTTTGGAGTTACACTTCGTGGAAAATATGGTTTGTGGCTAGTCCTTAAAATAGTCTAAAACATGTGTTTTAGGTAAAAACGTCATAAATTCTTAATAACATATCCAAATTCAGTAAGAAAAAATGTATTGGTTAGCGTACAATCTTTAGTATTTTAAGTACCATTTTCAGATCCATACAACAAATATTCTATGTGGGGCATGCTCTAGAAGTTCACTCTCTAGAATAAGCCATAATTCAACAAGGTATGCCATTTTTTCTATAATTCCTTTTCTGAGAGGTTCCAAGTAATGAAACCTGGAGGAATTGCATACAAGACACCGAAGAACATTGTGTGCTATTTTCATATATTTATTCATTACAGGTACATAGTTATGATTATTTCAATTTAGGGTTGTTGACTAATACAAAATTATTCATGTGAGACTAAAGTAAAGTTTGATGAAAATGCTAGTCTCTTGTTGGTAAAGTTAAGGAAGGTTTGCAAGTATGTGATCATATACAACAAAAATATTACAGAATTACAAATCATATTTGGATGATGAAATTGATGAGGGATTTTGGTTGAGGTACATGTTGGGTACATGGTTGAGACAAGTAGTTGATGAGTTGGCACATACATGAGGTGTATAGTTGATGATGTTGGTACATATTGATGAGTCATAGTTTATGTGTATTTGATGCATGATTGATATATATTTGGTGCATGGTTGATGCACTCTTTTATGGTACATATTGAGGTATAGGTTGGTGCATGGTTGAAGCGCTTGTTTATGGTACTGGTTGATTATAGGTTGTTTGGACAGGTTATTGTGACAGGTTATTTGTACAGGTTTGGTGCATGGTTGATGCATTTGTTTATGGTACAGGTTGAGGTACAGGTTGATGTATGGTACACGTTGGCACAATTTATTGGTACAGGTTGTTACAGGTTGATTGGTACACGTTTACAACAGTATATCTCACAGTGATAGTGTGACAGTGGTTTCATGATTCTACTTCTACTTCAGGGCAGTTGGACGGGGAAAGGACAGGTGGTTGTAGCCACCTTTCGGTTGTATTCGAAGAACATAGGGGGTTGTATCCTCCTTATAGTTTTAGCCATAGAATTGGGGAGTTGAAGCTTCCCTCAGGTTGTAGCCTGAGAAACTAGGGGGTTGTAGCCTCCTTCTAGTTGTAGCCAGAGAATTGGGGAGTTGGAGCTTCCTTCAGGTTGTAGCTTGAAGAAATAGGGGCTTGGAGCCTCCTTCCAGTTGCAGATGGAAAACAAGGAAGTTGGTGTTTCCAATGAATGTAATTCATAAATACATATAATAAAAAGCATTCTATGGTTTTCTCCCGCTTTGGGTTTCCATGTAAAAACATTGGTGTACTATGTATGCGTATGATTGCTCATTTGTTCATTGTTTATTTACTCTGCAACTATTGGATGATAATGCTACATTGATATAACACTTTCATTTTGTGGTTAAAAAGAATTATTGCTCTTTTACTGATTCACCCCTTCTCTCAATAATCCAACAATTGGTATCAGATGTGGTTCCTTCAAGAATCCGTTTAACCACTGAAAGGTATATCATAGAGAGAAACGACATGTATAAACATGGAATACCACAGTTTGATGGACATAAGTATGCATTATGGAGTAGAAGGATGAAAACATATATACAGGCACAGGGATTTGAAATTTAGCAATCTATAGTATATTGATACAAAGAACCAACAATTCTGCCAACAAGTGAAAGATAAATAAACCTCGTTCAAAATAATTCCAAAGCCACAAATGCACTTCTAAATGGTCTTGGTGAATTGTTATGCGCCAAATTTATGCATTGTAAATCCGCTAAATAGATTCAATACAAACTTAAAAATATTCATGAAGTAGATTCAAAAATCAAAGCAATAAAGCTTCAAACTTACAGAGGTCAATTCGAACAACTAAAGATGAAGGAAGATGAGAATATTGCAGCTTAATTTTGACGAGTCAATGAAACAAAAAATGTAGTCATAGGATTGGGAGAAGAAATTAAAGAATATGTAATTTTTCAAAAGATACTAAGATCTCTTCCTCTGAGATTTGATCCTAAGATATTAGTACTAGAAGAAAGAGAAGATATAGACTCAATAAGCATGGACGAACTACATGGAATCTTCTCAGCATATGAAATGATAACTGAACAGGAAAATCCATATATAAAAGAAGCAGATTGCAAAGCATCCAAAAGGTTAACGCAAAAGGGAAAGCAAAAAGAAAAAGAACATAGCAGCAACAATGACATCTCAGAAGATGATGAAGAAATGGCCAATTTTGTCAAGAGATTGAACAAGGGAACCAACGATAGATATAAAGGTAAGCTTCCATTGATTTGTTTTAATTATGATGGTATTGGTCATTTTGCTAACAAATGTCCTCATAAGAAAAATAAGGGGAATGATGAAGATTACTCAAATAGAAAACAAACATATAAAGGCAAAGGAACCACAAAGAAAGTTTTCAAGAAAAGATCATGCACCAAAGAAGACATCTCCTCATCAAATGAAAATGAAGTCAGTGATAGTGAGACATAAAGAGTTATATTCATGGAAGTAGAAGAATCTGATAAAGAAGACTCCAAAGAAGAATATGAAGAGGCAAAATTTTACTACCGAGAAGAATTGTTGACTGCCATAGAGGTTATAAGAAGAGAAAAGAGGAAAAATAAGAAGCTACAAGGAGAACTAGACAAGAAGGAAGACACTCAAGAACTAGAGCAAATCATCAAGGAATTGAAGGTTCAAATAGAAGAATATAAAATAATTGAAGAAGAACTCAAAGAACGGTTAGAAAAAAGAGACAGGGTCATTGGAAATTTGGAAGTAGAGATTGTCACATTGAGAAAGGATCTTCAAAAGAAAAATATGAAGAACAACTCAAAATAATTGGATGACATTATTAGTAGTCAAAGGCCTAATCATGACAAGTATGGACTTGGATACAATCAAACAAAAAGGGATCAATCTCCAAAGAAAAAAAAACAAGAAACATATCGAAAAAGTTATGCAGAAACAATCAAAGGGGATATGAAGACCTACAAGGAAGATTATAGGGACACTCCTCCACCGAGAAGATTCAAATTTCATAATCAACCACTGAAAGAAACAAATAAGCCTTAGGAAGAAGAAGGATTCATAAGAGTAACTCCTTTCATAAGATCTTCAACTCCCAGGTATCAAACTATCTTTTTGGGTTTATGTTATGCATGCAATAATTTTGGACATAAAGCTGTAAATTGCGGAGCTAATAGTAGGAACATAAATGGTTATCCAAGAAGGCCTAGTGAAACATAGAGAAGAAGATACAACAAGTTTGAATCATTGAACACTAAATTGGAATTCTACAAGTGCAATAACTTTGGACACATGGCCAAAGATTGTAGAATGATAATCCCTCTTAGAGAACCACAACAGAACAATAATAGTTACAAACATGAGCCTCATAAGAGAACATGGATAAGAAAGCAGAATCAATATAAAAATGAAGAATGCACTCTCGATCTACAAGCTAAGAAGAAGAAGCATGATTGGTACATTGACAGTGGATTTTCAAAACACGAAGAACAAGTGAACAAAGACCACATCCTAGAGATGGCAAGATTGGAAATAAAACAAGATGAAGAAAATTTTACAGAGAAAATGAAAGATGTCAGATACAGAAAGATTTGGAAAATAACTGAAAAAAAGAAGGGCATGTAAATAAGGAACATGTTCAAGAGATTATATTTTCAGGCACTATAGTGAAAGATGAATCCACAGATAAAAAGAAAGAATTCAGAGCTTAGAGAGATGATGAATCTAATAATGAAGATGATGATGAATACACTTCAGAGAAGGAATTGTTCTGAGCCATCCGTCTTAGAGACTCTCGGATAATATGAATAATAGACAGGGGGAGTATATGTGGTAGTTGCAACATACCGGAGAACCATCCTTCGAGCAGCTTGCAAAATTTGAGTAGACAGATTCAGTGCATTCAGTTAGCAGAAGTACAATGTGATAGATTAATTAGTTCTAGTAGTAATTCATGATAGTACAGTGACATATGAGTCAAAATTATAAACAATTGTGTAGAAAATTCTTGAACAATATGGACATATATGGACGTGAAATCATCTTTTCTGAAGGGAGAACTTTAAGAAGAAGTATACAATGAAAAATGAGTTCCTAGAGCATGGTGCTCTAGACTGGATAAATATCTACAACATGCAGGGTTCAGAAAAGGAAGTGCAGACAACAACCTCTACATCAAGGTAACTCAAAATGGTATTTTATTAATTGAAGTTTATATTGATGATATTATTTTTGGAAGTAGTGATGACAGGTTAAGCTAGAAATTTGCAAAGGATATGCATAATGAATTTGAAATGTCATTACTTGGAGAACTATCCTTCTTTCTAGGTCTTCAGATACGTCAAAGCAACCAAGGAATTTTTATTTTTCAAACTAAGTATATTAGAGAAATGCTAAAGAGGTTCATAATGGAAGATTGCAAACCAGTTACCACTCCTATGCAAAACAGTTGCAAGTTGAGAAAATATGATGATTCAAAGTCTACATACCAGAGGAAATACAGGTCAATGATTGGTAGCTTATTATATGTGACAACATCCAAACCAGATGTAATGCAAGAAGTTGGACATGTGGCACGATTTCAAGCAACACCAAAGGAATAACATATATTAGCAGTGAAGAGGATTCTCAGATATCTCAAAGGAACAAAAGAGTTTGGATTATGGTATCCAAAAGGAAATGATCGATCACTTATTGCCTACATAGATGCAGATTAGGTAGGTTGCATTGATGACCAAGAAAGCAGCAGTGGAGCAACGTTCTACTTGGGTGAGTGTTTAATATCTTTGCTAAGAAAGAAACAATCATCAGTATATTTATCTAGACCCGAAGCAGAGTATATTGCAGTAGTAGGATGTTGTACTCAGGTTCTATGGATGAAACAAACTTTGATAGATATACAGGTTGAGTATGATGAGCCCATTCCAATCTATTTTGATAATACAAGAACCATCAATATCTCAAAGAACCCGATGATGCACTCCAATATGAAGAACATTCCAATCAAGTATCACTTTCTACGGGAATAGGTTGCAGAGAAGAACATCATAGTGGAATATGTGGGCACAAAAAAAAACAAAAAAAAAAAANGCAGTGAAGAGGATTCTCAGATATCTCAAAAGAAACAAAAGAGTTTGGATTATGGTATCCAAAAGGAAATGATCGATCACTTATTGCCTACATAGATGCAGATTAGGTAGGTTGCATTGATGACCAACAAAGCAGCAGTGGAGCAACGTTCTACTTGAGTGAGTGTTTAATATCTTTGCTAAGAAAGAAACAATCATCAGTATATTTATCTAGACCCGAAGCAGAGTATATTGCAGTAGTAGGATGTTGTACTCAGGTTCTATGGATGAAACAAACTTTGATAGATATACAGGTTGAGTATGCTGAGCCCATTCCAATCTATTTTGATAATACAAGAACCATCAATATCTCAAAGAACCCGATGATGCACTCCAATATGAAGAACATTCCAATCAAGTATCACTTTCTACGGGAATAGGTTGCAGAGAAGAACATCATAGTGGAATATGTGGGCACAAAAAAAAACAAAAAAAAAAAAACAAGTGGCAAGCATTTTTAAAAAACCGCTTCCACGGGAAGATTTTGAGTATCTTCACCAGAGACTTGGAGTAATTTATACTCCAAAATGAATGCTTTTGAATTCTTATCTTATATGTCTTAGATTTACACGAGGAAGCACCATAAAAAGGAAAATTCATGTTGGGAGATCAGTTTCAAGAAGAGTTCAGTCAGGGGGAGCAACCCCGGTTGGAAATATACCTTTTCCATTTATGACAAAGGGTGAGAGATTTATCAGATGCAAAGGTAAATGCTTCGAGAAAGAGAATAGAGGCATTGTTCTAGGGGGATAGATGGTCATAGGGGGAGCATGAGTGATACGAATTCAATATTGCATCAGAGTGTTACCATTAATTCCAAAGGGGGAGATTTTTGATTATTTGGGTTGGTTGTCATTGATGTCAACCCTTGAATAAAGTCCGGTAGCAAATTTCAGTGGCACAAAGGTTTGGGTAATGGACCCAAGTTTGTTTGATGAATAATGGTATGAGTTTTAATATATTTGAAGGTACGACTATTCTATATGGATAATACATGTCATGCCATTTCCAGTGGTATGTGGAACGTCACATAACTCATGGTTAGAGAGTTATGGCCATGTGAAGTTGGAGAACCCTCATGAGTCATCTAGAAGCCCCGAAAGGTCAAAGTAGTCAAAGTGGTTGCAAAGAAGAAATTATTTAAATAATAAAGTGAAGTGATTAGTGTACTACAAGTCAAAGTGGATACAAAAGAAATTATTTAAATAATAAAGTTAATGGAGAAATTACTAAGTGGACAAGTGGTTAGAAGTGGGTTAGCCCTAAAATAAGGAAAGTGGTTTAAAAGATTTTAGAAGGTAAATAATAAAGTGAAGTGATGAGTGTAATATAAGTCAAAGTGGATACAAAATAAATTATTTAAATAATAAAGTTAATGGAGAAATTACTAAGTGGACAAGTGGTTAGAAGTGGGTTAACCCTAAAATAAGGAAAGTGGGTTAAGATGGTTAAAAGGTAACCCTTTGAGGAAGCTACATGGAAGTATAAATAAGAGGAAATACTCTCTCATTTTAATCACACTTGAGCATATTGAATATCTACAAGTGACTGAGGTAACCAAATGATATCTAAGCCTAATTTTAGAGGGAAGGTGAAGTAAAGAAGATCGAAATTCAAGGGAGGATAAATTGTTTTGATGATGCTTTCTAAGGTATGTTATTTACAGGTCATCTCACCATTTTCGCAATAAATGTTTTTCTAAAATGATTCAGACTATGAAATTGGGAGGCAGTTGAGGAAACATATACAAGTAGTTGTGATAAAAATTTCATCTTGCATGTCGTTGTATATTTGGAGTTACACTCCGTGGAAAATAGGGTTTGTGGCTAGTCCTTAAACTAGTCTAAAACAAGTGTTTCTGATAAAAATGTCATAACTTATTAATAACAGATCCAAATTCAGTAAGACCAAATGTATTGGTTATAGTACGGTCTCCAGTATTTTATGTACCATTTTTAGATCCATACAACAAATATTCCATGTGGGGCATTCTCTACAAGTTATCTCTCTAGAATAAGTTAGAACTCAACAAGGTATGCCATTTTTTCTATAACTTGTTTTCTGAGGGTTTCCAAGTAGTGAAACCTGGAGGAATTGCATAAATGACACTAAAGAACATTGTGTACTATTTTTAGATCTGTATTCATTACAGGTACATAGTTATGATTATTTCAAGTTAGGGTTGTTAACTAATCCAAAATTAGTCATGTGAGACTAAAGTAAAGTTTGATGAAAATGATAGTCTCTTGTTGTTAAAGTTAAGGAAGGTTTGCAAGTATGTGATCATATACACCAGGTCTATTACATAGTTACAAATCAGATTTGGATGATGAAATTGACGAGGAATTTTGGTTGAGGTACATGTTGGGTACATGGTTGAGACAAGTAGTTGATGAGTTGGCACATACATGAGGTGTATATTTGATGATGTTGGTACATTTTGATGAGTCATAGTTTATGTGTATTTGATGCATAGTTGATGCACTCATTGATGGTACAGGTTGAGGTATAGGTTGGTGCATGGTTGATGCACTTGTTTATGGTACATGTTGATTATAGGTTATTGTGACAAGTTATTTGTACAGGTTTGGTGCATGGTTGATGCTTTTGTTTATGGTACAGGTTGAGGTACAGGTGGATGTATGGTACATGTTGGCACATGTTATTGGTACATGTTGTTAGAGGTTGAATACGAGTTGATTGGTATATGTTTACAACAATATATATCACAGTGATAGTGTGACAGTGGTTCCATCATTATACTTCTACGTTAGGGCGGTTCGACAGGGCAAGGACAAGTGGTTGTAGCCACCTTCCGATTGTAGTCGTAGAAAATAGGGGGTTGTATACTCCTTTTGGTTGGAGCCAGAGAAATGGGGAGTTGGAGCTTCCCTCAGGTATCCTGAGAAACTAGGGGGTTGTAGCTTCCTTCTGGTTGTATCCAAAGAATTGGGGAGTTGGAGCTTCCCTCAGGTTGTAGCCTAAGAAACTAGGGGGTTGGAGCCTCCTTCCAGTTGCAGCTAGAAAAAAAAGGAAGTTGGTGCTTCCAATGAATGTAATTCATAAATATATATAAGAAAAAACATTGTGTGGTTTTCTTCCTCTTTGGGTTTCCACGTAAAAACAACGGTGTACTGTGTATGTGTATGGTTGCTCATTTGTTCATTTTTTATTTAATCTACAACTATTGGATGATAATGCTACATTGATATAACACTTGCATTTTGTGGTTAAAAAGGATTATTTCTCTATTACTGATTCACCCCCCCTCTCAGTAATCCAACAAAGACGACTGGGGTTGGCCAATGGCCTTCCATCATGCCAATGACATTGTTAGCACCATAAGTCACCTTTGTATTGAAGCAGAGGTAAACCTAGTATCCATCTGTTATTTATGTCACAGGTTGGATGTTGGTTTGAATGTGGATGATCGATGACCAAAACTCAACAACATGAAATATGTTCAACATAGAATTGGAAAGGAAATGCACAGGGAAGTGAGGGCCACATTAACTTCAATCAGGAAATTGAGTTAAAGCAGGAGCAGAGGGAAGACTTAAGAGAAGGGTGAAGGAGACTGCTCTGGGCATCAGGCTTTCCAGTAGCTCATTGAAGAAAACCCAAGCTCAAGAGAATTCTTGAGCTCAAATTCAAACACCGAAATATGTCTGCAAGGGACATAGTTGCAACTGAAGTATGATCAAACCTCATCATCCTACAACTGCAACAACTCAATTGGTTCCTCCATGCCCAAGCCATTCAATGTGAGAAGGAAACAGATGTAGAGGGAAATGAATAAAACTGACCATGATATCGCTATAATAAAACCTCCATTACAACAGTATGATGATCCTCGACTGGATCATCCATGCTCGAGTGTTTTAAACAGCTTTACAAACAAAAATGAAAAGGAAAGGAAGATGACTTCTATTAACATGAAAGTCTCAAATCTATTACATAACCAGAGAATAACTTTGGTAGGACAAAATTATAGATTGGGATCTCTGATCCACCTCCCCCCCTTTACAAAATCACATAACTCTATCTATATACTAAAACATTTCGCCATTCTTAGCAGAGGTGTTCTTGAGCTTCCATGGCGCTGCGTCTTCTCAGTCAGACTGCACCTGCAGTATCGTCTACACACGGCTTACTCTGTCAGACGCGATCGTGACTTTGTCGGTCCCTCTGAGTCTCTGCTCTATCAGATTGTGCATGCGATCTCAGAAGGCCTTAGCTAACAGTCTGCCTTCATGGTTAGATGGTTTTTACTTTTCATTCATGGTGGAGACGATGCTCCAACCACCTCCCCGCTTCATAACTACTTCATCGGGATCGGGATGGATCGAGTCAAACTTGGCACCTGGGAGACGTGGTGGCCTCTCCTTGGTCATTTTTTGCTTTGTTGAACCTTTGCAGAGGGACCTGGTTGGTAGACGTGGGTGGAGCTGATGAGGATGAGGCGATGGGCATGACCGACAGGCTACTGGCTATGCATGGGCGCTGAGGTGTAAAGGTGTGGGGTGATGCAGCTTAGGGAGAGGACATGGAGGAAAAGGGGAGGCTGTTGTGGTGTGTGATTGGTCAAGGGGGACAAAACAACATGACAGAGGTGACATGGAGAGAAATGGAATAGGTGTCGGGAGGTGAGAGGAATCGAAGGGGGAACGAGCAGGTGGAGGTGACATGGAGGGGAAGTGGAAGACGCATGTTGGGATGTGAGAGGGGGAGTGGGAGCAGGATATGTGATAGACATAGGGGGCAAGATTGAGTGGGAGACAGGTGTTGGGACAGAGGGAGGCGG
>SNQJ01S0024675.1:68035-83129 GCA_010110895.2 Picea sitchensis | reverse complement strand
CAAGATGAAGCAAGCTCCTAGAGCTTGGTATGGCAGAACTAACAGTTTCCTGACGAGCTTGGGCTTTACCAAGAGTAAAACTGATTCTAACCTTTACTTCAAGGTTATAAATGATGAGCCAGTTATATTGTTGCTACTATATGTAGATGATGTATTCTTGACAAGATGAAGAAAAACTCATCACAGATTGTAGAAGAAGCTCGCTACAGAGTTTGATGAAAGACTTAATGCATTATCTCTAAGGTCTTGAAGTTTGATAGAGCCTAGAGAAGATCTTCCTTAACCAAGGGAAGCATGCACTAGAAATACTAAAGAGGTTTGATATGTTGGAGTACAAATCCATGAACACACCCATGAAAACAAAGTTGAAGCTCCTGGTAGATACCTCATCAGAATTGGTTGATGCTACTCTGTACAGACAGATTATTATTGGTTCGTTGATGTATCTGACGAATACCAGACCAGATATATGTTTTGTTGTGAACACCTTTGAGACAGTATCTGGTAGAACCCAGATGTGTTTACTTTGATGATGCAACACATGTGATGATATACCTTAAGGGTACATTGGATTATGGTCTTTGCTATACTAGAGATCATGACTTTAGATTGTATAGATATACTGATTCAGATTGAGCTAGAAGTGTTTCTGATAGAAAGAGCTTCAGGATGCTATTTCAGTCTGGGGTTAGCCATGACTTCATGGCAGAGTAGGAAGCAATCCAATATTGCTCCCGGCACGGCATAAGCGGAATATATTGCAGCATGTTCCGCCAGTGGTGAAGCCATATGGTTTCGAATGTTGTTGACAGATCTATTTGATTTGGAGATGGAAGCCACTGTGATCCTATGTGATAACCATAGTTGTATAAAGATGATGTATGAGTTGAAGCACGTAGAGATTCGGTATACTTCATTCGTGATATGGTGCAGAGAGGAGCCATAAAACTCCATTATGTTGGCATGGATGAACAGGTTACTGATGTGTTGACCAAGCCTCTGTCTCATGTAAAGTTTAAGCACTTTCGAGACAAGCTTGGTGTAGTCCGAAAGGACCTCCCTCGAAAGGGGGAGTAGTGTTGTGATGCCAGCCTAGTGCTGAAGATTTTCAGCTTCATGCTGATGTTGTTGTGATGCCAGCTTAGTCCTGAAGGTTTCCAATTTCGTGCTGATGTTGTTGTGATGCCAGCTTAGTGCTGAAGATTTCCAGCTTCGTGCTGATGTTGTTGTGATGCCAGCCTAGTGCTGAAGATTTCCAGCTTCGTGCTGATGTTGTTGAGATGCCAGCCTCGTGCTGAAGATTTCCAGCTCCGTGCTGATGTTGTTGAGATGCCAGCTTCGTGCTGATGTTGTTGAGATGCCAACTTCATGCTAAAGATTTCTAGCCTAGTGTTGATGTTGATGATGCTCCAGCCTTTGTGCTGTGATGCTGTTGTTGTTGATGTTGTATCAGCCTTGTGCTGTTATTGATGATGATGATTATTAGTGTTATACTAATTGATGTTGATGCAGATGATGATGATGATGCCACTTCAGCTTCTCGCCGAAGATGATGATGATGATGCCACTTCAGCTTCTCGCTAAAGATGTTGATGATATTACTTTAGCCTCATGCTAAAGAAGAAAATGACATTACTTTAGCCTCACGCTAAAGATGATGATGTTGTTACTCTAGCCTCATGCTGATGAGGATGATGATGCTACTCCAACTCCATGCTTTGAACAATGATGATGAGAAAAACTTTCGATGATTTATAGATATGCCGGTGAGTATTCCAGATGCTGTTGATGTTGTTGCTCTCTCTCTTTCCCGATGATGTTGTAGAATACCCTTTTTGTTAAGGGGAAGTGTTGAAATATTATAACTACAAAGAGTATTCTATTTATTATTGAGTCATTATTAGTTAGATCAATCCCCTTTTGTGGATTGATCACGTCAGGCATTGCAAATGACCAAATCCCCTTTTGTGGATTGGTCAAACCCTAACTATATTATGCTATAATTAAGAAGTCGGCTCCCAAGCCTAATTAAAGTGGTTTTAACCACTAAGAAGAGAAGTTGGCCCTGCCCAGTGAAGAGACACCTTTCCATTGCCTGCCAGCTAGTATAAATAAAGGAGGCTAGTGCCTCATTTGTTCACTCACTCATTCGCTCAACAAGTGCACAAGTTTGGTAGCTGTAGTTGGGAAAAGAAGGAAGAGAGAGGCGCATTGCTTAGTGTTGGATATTCTCTAGTGTTTTGGTTTATTGTCTTGGCATTGTATTGGCTATCTATATTAAGGAAGTTTTGCTGGGTTTTCTCCCCCATGAGGGTTTCCGAGGATAAATGCTATATATCTTGTGATTGTGTTTCTCTCAGTGATCCTACCTATGCTATGGTTATCTAGTAAATTGAAAAGAAACCTAATAATAGCTCAAAACTTAACAAAATTAAGGACCATTTGGTCTATTTCATAATTGATAATGCTAGTAAGAAGAATTTAATTGCATTGGACTTAAGTCTTCTCACTTGTTACTCATAAAGCCTCATCCATAACCTTCAATATTGGCTTGGCAAGACAAATTGGAAGCCAATCAGGGTTAGTTGAGTTTACAATGTCACTCTAATGGACTACTACAATCTCTTGCTAGGCATGCCTGATTATCATGGTTGTCAAACCATTTATGAAGACTTTACAACACTTACAAGTTGCACAAGGATATTAAGATTTACTAGTTCAAATCTTCATCTTTCTCCAATCTCATTTTTGGCAAGGTATCAGTCAAACTCGCGAACACTATCAAGACATATGCCATCATGATAATCTTCTAGCTACACCACCCAAATCTAGAATATTCTAGATTTCTACAAAGTTGTTTGTGAGGATCCTATGGGTTTTCTTCCAATGAAGACCATATTAAACTCCATTAACTTTCTAGTATGCTGATTACTTAATCAATTAGTTTGTAGGAATCCATCATTGTTCATAATGCAGAATTAGAGAGGGAACTCACTCAATTGATTGATGAAGGAAAAATTCAACTAGCTCATCTCCTTGTGGCTGTTTGGCATTTTGTGTTCCTGAAAAGGATGATTGTTGCTTTTTCTGAAGTTACTTCAGGAAATAGACCTTGAGATTAAGGCTGCATTGCATAACATGGACTACCTTTGGCTTAGGTGCCACATTTGAGTGGGTACCTATTCTTCCAAATTCATCTAGGACTTGCACCTAACATCATTCCTTTTTGACATGCTATTTGGGTGGGGAAAACTACAATGAAAATGAAAACCAAGTATACGACTTAATACTCCATCAAACTCACCAGTGAACTATGGCCCTATTGGCCAAATGTTGCTTTTCTCGAACAATATATAATATTACTATAAAGAACTCATCCTTTATTAGGATAGAAAACTTGATTGAACAACTAAAGGTGCAGAGTACTTCAACAAGACAAATCTTCTCTCTAGGTAGCAGTAACTATGTATGTAGCTTTAAGTCACATGCAAAATTGTTTAAAGACAATTTTTAGGACTTTGAAAGGATTGTTGTGTATTTTGGCTTCACTAATTTTCTTGTAATCTTCGTGAGACTCATCATTGACATCTTTTGCTCTTATCATGGGAAAGGTTCATTGCATACCTCAATGGTATCTTGATCTTTAGTAAAACCTACATACATGAGTTACTCTTGATTTCCTCCAACAACATTAACTCAAAGCTAAGTTCGAGAAACGTTCTTTGGCCAAACATTTTCACATTTTATTTTTTCAAGGAAAACCTCACGGGTGAACCTTGGACACTTCCCCACACTCCGTGGATGGTATATTGTAAACCCATCGACGTTGATTATGACATCTGACTTGGTAGGGACATTGAATGAGGCACACAACAAAGGCCAACCAACTTCGGGGATCGACCCCAAGATCTCCTGCATGAAGCTCAAGGCACTCAACCACTTTAGCTATCCCGTTGAGCTTCAACATCTATCAATTATGTTGGTTTTATATAGATTCAATTATGACCCAAATTCCAATGTGGTCCCATTAGCCAATATAAGGGATCACTTTGTTATCTTTTCCAAGGAATACCTCGCGAAGAAACCTAGGGGATGCTTCCCCACATTTGTGGATGGCATCCCTAGTGAACCTGTTAGCGTAGACTAGTGCACCTAACCCAAAGGGATTCGAATTGTGGATGGCATCCCTAGTGAACTTGTCGACACAGACTAGTGCACCCAATCTAGAGGGATTCAAACTGGACACTTGTTGGCAAGGAACTAACCCCCAAATGCCCAACAACATTGGAAACAACTGGTTGAACTATCCCCTTTGTAATGTTCCCCTAGCTAAATCAAGGAACATTACTATGCGGATTACACATAAATTTAAAATTTTTTGCTAACTAATTCTGTAGCTTATCAACTACAAGAATACATACAAATTAAACCGTTCTGATACCAATAACTTAATGCTTCTACAACATGTTGAATTAAACATGAATGCAACTAATTAACTCACTTACAACAACATATAAATCATTCACAAACACAGAGTAAAATGAACAACAACTAAACTCATAAATTAACTTAGGAAACAAATAAACACATCTTTTTAAAACACCTGTGCAACTAGCTGCTTGGGAAGGACGTTCCACCCAACCATAGACTCGCTATTCCAGATTTCACCAACAAGTCACCCTCGAGGTGGGGCTAGGAATCCACAAGAAAGGGCGTCTCCCATTATCCACTCACAACTTAGATATCCCACAACCCATTGACATTCTCCTACAACTATCCCAATTTTCACCAGCTCTCTTCCTCTTGACCCGCCCAACCCAAGGAATGTACCCCTTAACTACTATCAGTCCATCGGGCATCCCATTCGTTTATTAG
The DNA here is from genome assembly GCA_010110895.2 of Picea sitchensis. Classification (NCBI taxonomy): domain Eukaryota; kingdom Viridiplantae; phylum Streptophyta; class Pinopsida; order Pinales; family Pinaceae; genus Picea; species Picea sitchensis. The sequence goes on along the minus strand of SNQJ01S0024675.1, from coordinate 78,254 downwards.
GGTTTCTTTGGCATAGGTAATCAAGAATCTCACTACTGGGAACTCAAGGGAACTCACTGCTAGGAAAATTACCAGGAAAAAATACAACAAGAAGTTGTTGTTACAGTGCAACTCAAGTAGGAGTTCACTCTCCAAGTCTAACAACCTGGTTCTTCTGCAAGCATGACAATTTTTTTCTTCAGTCTTTAGCTCCAAATAAACTCCATAATTTGCCCAACTTTCTTGCTCTAGCTCTAGTGCTCTTCTTCCCTGCTCTTTGCAAAAAACATGCTTGTAAAAAATGCCCTCTTTGGCCATACGAATTTCCTTTTTTTCCCCAAGCCAGTTGTCTGCTCACTCTGCCCAATGTTGATTGTACTTCAACCCCATGTCCCCCAATAACTATGGTATGTGACTTTCTACACCCACTCTCTTACAGGTATTCAATGATTGGGCTCTCATACACTCAACTAGAAAATAGAAGGTTGTCCCAAATGATAATAAAATTCAGAACCCTGAGTTTGAATTAATACCCATAAATAATTTCTCCTTGGACCCCTCTTAGACATTCTTCTCACTTGTAGAAAACTCAACCCCCATCTTTGTCCATGTCCCCCAACAACTGGCATCACATTTTGTTATTAAAAATTAAAAATACAATTCAGATATTACATCGCTTGGCCATAGCCACATTTCATTATATCTACATTTAGCATTAATTAGATTGGGGATTATATTGGGGATGTTACAGTTACACCCTTGGGCTTGATATATAAGATCACTTATATAAGTAAACAGTTGATTGGCTAGGAAATTGTCCCACTCGTTTTGACAACAATTGTTACACATGTATATGATTATTTGGTATTATTACATGTTTTGGTTATTGGGAGGTATTCCTTTATTTCTTTAGGGTTGTTATGCAACTCCTCTTTATTATTATACTTTAGAATTGGGCTGCCCTTTTATATTTGACAGATTCAATGCTTTTCTGACTATTTTTGGCAATTAGGTTCATAAAAAGTGGTATCAAAGTGGACGATTCTTGGATCAACACTTACAGGGGTGCCCTAATGTTCAACAAATATAACATTTGATTGGGAGATGCAAACTGAGTGAAACTTGGGTTTTGGGAAGAAAACATTTGATACTATCTTTGGCCAAGTTGCACGAAACATGGAAACATGTACAAGTTTATGAAAATAGAAACGCCTAGAAATGTGACCCCCCCAAAATGGGTACATGGGAAAACATGGTGTATAAAACATACAAAAAATGTAGATATATAGTTATTTTTTTTAAATAACACATTATCTTGCAAGAAAATGAGAATGATACAGGTAAATGACATTTTAAAAGGAGACGCATGTCTATATTAACTTTCATAGATGATCACATGATGCAAAATACCATAGCTTGGTGGTCTTGACTAATGCCAATTCTATACCCTCATACATGATAGAATCCAGTGGAAACACTACAATCCCGCCAATCCTAAAATCCTGAAAATTGTTGAGTCTGTTGAATTCTGAATGGAATATGAAATTCTACATTTTCCATATGAAGTCCGATGAGGTTGGAACCACTCTCAAACATCTTGAAATAGTTAATGATAATGTTAAAAATTTAAGTAAAAGTATAGAAAAGGTAAGATAACGGAGAATGCCAACTTTTAATATATTACCATTAATTACCAAGGTTGCAAACTCTTCAAAGCTCAATCCCCTATCTTTGTTTTGTCTTAAGGGTTGTTGGCACAAATAGGGTGATATTTTTCGATGGCTCCCAAGCCCCTTTCAGGCACTTAGGTCAACCTGGAAACTTTTGAAAAAGTGCCTGAAACATCACTGGAAATGGCTGAAACACTGCCCACTGTATTGTATGTGGAAACGCCGTACGGTATGGTTGGTGATGTTTCCAAGGTATTTTGTAGCTGTTTTGGCATTTCCAAGGGTTTTGTGTACCAATATGTGGCCAAACTAGGTGCTCCCTGCAACATAGATCTTTGGTTAAAAGTTCATAAGTTTTAACATGAGATTCTAAGAGATACAACCTGTACAATTTCATCGTAACATCTAGTCCTGAAGAATTGGCCTGGCCAAAATATTAGGTTGTCATAAATTGTTCATAACTCTTGATTGGCTGATCCAAATTTAGTGCAACCAGATTTGTCGGAAAGAAGAAATTCATGGTACCCTTGGTAAAATAATTGGGAGATTTAGTGTGAATTTTTTTGAGTTACAAGTCATGTAAGGCCAGACCTTAATTCAGTCCCACAGAAGGGTCAAAAGAGATACATCATATTCAAATGTGCATAACTTTCAAATGGTAAATCCAGATTCCAAACCAAGTGATTCAAAAGTTGTTTGGAAGAGGATGAAAAGGAGATTAATCATTGAGAAATTGGACCATTTTGGAAGGTGGTTGTAAAGATCTTCAAATTCCAGTTTAGGCATCCTAAAAAACCCTAATTGTTCAGAATTTTGACAACTTGTCGTCAAATATTCATGACTTACCCCTCTAAACTTGGATTTAGGTGAGATTTGATGTGCTTCAAAGAAGATATCATGGGATATATTCTCACAAGTTTTCATCGTCTTGTATCCATCATAGATCAACATACATGACATGCAAATTGAGCTCAGATTAGAGTACCCACTTTTCAAGAAATATATATTATAAATAAACCAAAGTTTTGTCTTAAAGGTTGATGGATATGGAGTTGATCCTAGAGAATGATTGTGTTTGTTCAAGAAGTGTAAACTTTTAGTACCAATATACGTCGATGGTGAAGCTCATATGTGGTGGGATAACCTTATTCTAAAACACAATTTTGTTGGGAAGAATTTGAAGAAGCCTTCACAAATAAATGGATAAGGGAAGAAAAATGGAGGAAAATAGGTAGACAATCAAAGATGAATTGAAGTACCCCAGAACACATCTGGGGGCCCTAGAACACATCTAGGGTCTTTCATCCACCAAGGTACATGACCAAGGATCAACCCAAGCATTTAAGCAAGGATTCCCTGGAACACATCCAGGGGCCCTAGAACACATCTATGATGTGTGCTCAAAGAAGATATCATGGGATATATTCTCACAAGTTTTCATCGTCTTGTATCCATCATAGATCAACATACATGACATGCAAATTGAGCTCAGATTAGAGTACCCACTTTTCAAGAAATATATGTTTATAAATAAACCAAAGTTTTGTCTTAAAGGTTGATGGATATGGAGTTGATCCTAGAGAATGATTGTGTTTGTTCAAGAAGTGTAAACTTTTAGTACCAATATACGTCGATGGTGAAGCTCATATGTGGTGGGATAACCTTATTCTAAAACACAATTTTGTTGGGAAGAATTTGAAGAAGCCTTCACAAATAAATGGATAAGGGAAGAAAAATGGAGGAAAATAGGTAGACAATCAAAGATGACCAGGGCTACCCATAACACATCCGGGGCCCTAGAACACATATAAGGTCTTTCATCCACCAAGGTACATGACCAAAAGTGATCAACCCTAGCATTTAAGCAAGGATTCCCTCGAACACATCCAGGCCCTAGAACACATCTACGATTCTTTACATCATCAACCACCAAGGAACACATCCAAGGATCAATCCAAGTGTTTACAAGATTCTGAACACAACCAGGCCTGAACACATCTATGAAGATTCTACATCATCATCCGCCAAGGAACACATTCAGTGGATCGTCCAAGTATCAAGAAAGTGATTCCTGGAACACATCCAAAATTTAGAACACATATACAGGATTTCATCGCTATCTTGACCAAGAACTAACATATCAGTTTCATCAGCCCACATGGTTTAATCGGCGCCGTCCCAAACCAAGAAATTAGTGATCAGTCCCTAGATTTCGCCTTGTGGTCTTAGCTGGTCTTTCTGAGAATGGCTCTAGAAGTTGCACTATTTTCACCACTCCTCCTCAACAACACCAAGCTTGTCTCAAAAGTGTCACATTACTTTGTCACGACGTAGGCTTCATCAAAATATCCCGCGGGTTTGTTCACCGGGCGTAACATACCGTAATACCGAGAATGATCTTCCGCGACTATGTCCAACATATGATATTCACTGATGTGTTTCGCTCACATCAAAACATAGGAGAGCTTCCAGTCGGGATAGTGGGATTGTTAAATTTAATTTAGTTGCAAGAGCCATTCTCCCGGAGGATGGCTAAGACCCTAAATGAGATCTAGGGCCCTCAGCAGCACTCTCGGGTGTTTCTGGTCCGGGACTAAACAAATGCTGCCATGGCAAAGCATCTCTTGTGAGGGCTCCCCGAGTAAGATCGGGTTCTGGTGAAGAACCAAGTATAGTAAAAGACCCTGAGAGGCCCCCAAGATAACCGTTCTGGTTCCCTAGGACTGCCAGTTAAAGCCCCTAGATAAGTTTAGGGCCACTGGAAATGTCCAGGGAACCCATGCATACGACATGGGTTAATCCTTGGTCTCTTGACCCAGGGATAAGACTCCAGAAAAGGTTTTGGGGCTACTCGATCCTCTATCAAGTATTTTGATGGTACATGACCTTCCTTCATAACCACGAGGGATAAGTCCCATATGTAGTGATGATAAAGTAATAGGTTCACCATGTTAGATGAAGAAATGAGTATTGCCAATTTCAGTTAACCCTCCTTTACCCTTGCGTGTGTTGGTTTGGGGTTTGTTGTTTTGTTCACAATAAAAGTAAAGTTAAATTTGGTAACAAGATCATAACATGTTTAAATTTAATTCTTAAACATGTTATTTTTAATTGCATTTATTTTAATTTTAAACTTTTCAATCCCTTGCCCTAGCCTAAAAGCATAAATACAACCCCTACCCCTCTCACTTCACTCACATTGTACTACTTATTGCTAAGTATGTGGATCTCTCCTAGCTGCGGCTCCCTTGTCTGTTGAGTTGCGGCTCCTTTTGTTGTTGTGGGTGATGTTCTTGCTGCGGTCTCCTTTGTTGGTGAAGTTCCTTGTGGCAAATGGTTTGTCCTTTCTTTTGTTGCAAAGGCTTAGTGTGGAGGGCGCGGCCCTTCTCCTTTATCCGCTAAGCTGCGTGGCTGTGAGGTGCGCCCTTTGACTGCGATAACCCTCGCTGCGGAAGGTGCAACCTCTTCTATTCATCATATGTGGGTCGACAAAGCAGCAACCTTCTTGTAATCGCGAGTGGGTTGACAAGCAGCGCCTCTCCTTGTGATCACCGCTGCGGTGAGTCGATCAGGGTACAACCCTCCAAATGATCAAGCCGATAGATCAGGTGCCATCCTCCATTTCACTGCGAGGTGTTTGCTCTTGTAAGTTCGTGACTGCGGACCTTTTCTTTTGTTATTGCCTCGGTAAGCGCGGTTTTGTCCATACCACCTCGCAGGAGGTTTTTGCAGCGCTTCACCTACTGTTAGTGTGTGAGGGTTTGACAGTGAGAGGTCTTGTGGCCCTATCCCTTGGTGGCAAGAAAGTTTCTTCATCTATTGGCAAAGAGATCCAACTTATAAGGTGGATCTATGAACCGAACATTTGTCTGAGCATACTAAAATGATTCTACATCTCCTGTGGTTACTATGCTTTCTTCAGAGGTAAGTCAGCTGCATCAGAAAGTCGGGCCTACTCATCTCTTTCTTCGTGATCTCGACTTGATTCTTTACTTCACATCGTTGATCTAGTTAGCTCTGAGCATTAACTATTTAGATCCGGGTTATAATATCAGTTCCTAGTCGCTTTTATAATTTAATAATCGTGATTAGTTGTTAGATCTACAGATTTGTATATCATCTTAAGTCTAGCTTTATAGATCTATCTTACAGTTTGGTCTTATTCTGATATGTTCACTGACAATTTAGTAGAGTTCTTGTTTAACTACTGAACAATAGATCTAAGTTTCTATTTCTAATCTGCAGATCTAATCTTACTGTTTATTGTTGTCTCTCTTAGATCTAATTACTAAGTGTTCTAAGTCTATTGATCTAGATCTAGTCAGTTGAAACACTAAAATTAAAAAGATACTATTGTTTTGCATCTTTACCCTAATTCTAACATGGATTACTGTGGGTTCAACTCATCACTGAACAAATCTAAGATTAGCTTTCTGAGCCACACCGCTTCTGTATCGCAACACTTGCAAAATGTATTCTCCCTACAATGCTTTGTGCTATGGAGCCCTTTTTCTTGCTGGACCAGGAGATCAAAGCTGAACCCAAACTGAAAAATATCCATAAGTACTCTTCCTCGGGTCCACCGCACGCCCATCCACCAGGTATTCATGAGCATTACAATTTCCATCGAGGTGTATCTAGTTCATAGGCTATAGACTTCAAACATATCCTAAAATATGTTTCGTTCATTACATTAATCGGTCAGGGCATTCATCGCATAAACATGACTCCGTCTGGCATATGTACGATATCACGACCTTAATGCGATTCCGACGAGCAAATGAAAGGGTCTTTTGGATCAACTTAGGTTTGATCATGAAGCCTTTGTTAGGTTAAAAAATCATAGTGTATCATGGACTTACAGCTCAATACAAATCAAGTATACATCAATTCTGGTATACTTGCTTTGTGTAAGAAATATCTCACCATGTTTCTACCACACCTATAAACCAAGAAAGTAATGCATAAGGTTCAAGTCCTCCATTTCAACTTCTGTTGAAAAATTCCCTCTTAGTTTGAGCTATCAAATGTTCCTCTTCTGTAAGGAACATATCATTCATATATAATACTAAGATAACAGGATTATTCTGTATAATAAAGATTTGGGATTCAAGCGACATTTTAAAGAACCCAAGATCAAGAAACTGGCCAATTCTTCCATACCAGTTTTGGAGTTTGTTTCATCCATAGCAAGGTTTCCTTGTTTACTATTGCCATGGGATTATGTCCTATGGATAACAAAACCCCGTGCAGCTCAATATAAATCTTTTGCCTCGTCTCCCTCACCGTTAAGAAGAGCAGTCTTAACATTCATCTGGTGAAGTTTCCAGCAAAAAACTGCAGCAAGAGATATAATGGTTCTGAAGGAAGTATACCTGGTAACAGGAGCAAAGATCTTGTCATAGTCAATTCCTTCTAGCTTTGAAAAACTGCCATCTGCTGCATGTCATGGTCTAACTCACATATTGGGACTGCTTCCTCTGAGTCTCATAATATGTCTGCCTTGTATGTGCAAACTGGCTCCCTCTGAACCTACAAGATCCTTTGACTCTGATCTGGTGTCATATCTCTTCAAGATGTACTTGGTGCCAGTACCAAGTTTAATATGAAAAGCTGAGTCGAACTTATAGAGCTCCTGTGCCAAGGATAATGGCTCAATTATAATCTCAGGACTCTCGATTAAAAGAATATATGTAGGGTTCCCAAGATACTCCAACTACCAAGATAAATTGTTGGACTACTTAACCAAGAAAACAACCCAGCCAAAAAAATGACTCAAGAGGGTACAGGTTGGACTCTCAAATCGGGAATAATAGTTCATCTTACTACTGAGTTCTCAAACCTAGCTTATATCAACAGGTATATGCTGAGATCACATCTTCCTTGAACATGTAACCAAAAAGATAATTGAGATTTTGACAGTAAGATAATCACAGCTCTTCTTGCTGTCTTTAGTAGTCACATACTTATTAATAAGTCTCTTCTTCAACAGATTCATGCATTAGACCAAAAATATCAGCAAGCCGGTGAAGGAGTATGCGATGATAGAATGCCATAGGCTTAAGCTCCAAAATATCCTCTGACCAAAAAGATTATATCAACAGTAACAGGAATCTCCCAAATGTGACTATACTGTCCTGTCATAGCTTCTGCTATTTGTCAAGAACAAGCCCTCAGTAGCCTTCATTGAAAAACTTCTTTTGTCAATTAACCAATATAATTTTCAAACAGTCTTTTTCAAACTAAGTAATTTGAGTTTGTTGAAGAGATGGAGGCTAGACTTATTTTTCTTCCATAGAAGAGATATCACTTCTAGTTCAGGTACAGATGAGATGTGGGGCTTTCAATATTTCTCCTCTGAAACTCAGTTTTCTTTCTGCAATAGATCAAGTCTGAAATCAATCTCCTTTTGTTAGTGTTGGAGATAGTTTCTAGAGGGGTTTGGTCTCCTTCTTATTCTCGTAGAATGTCACCCTTAATCTGCCACAAGAAATGATCTAGATCTGAAATTGAATTGACCAAAACAGGGCTGGGAAAAGCTGCTGGTAATGTCCATAAATGAGGTTTGCACCAACACCTATAATCAGCCCAGACCTGTTATTCAATACTCTCAGATTTGACTTGGACCTGTGGCTGCCTCAGTCTTAGAACATGCCGAGTCTTAGATGAGTAATAAAGTAAGCTAACTGCTGATCTGCAAAAACAATCCCTAAGAGGGAGATCTACGTAGGCTCAAGTCTGCAACTCTTGAGTTCTTTTCACGCCCTAAGCTCTGATTCCATGTTAGATTTAGGGAAAAATAGAAAACAATGATAACTTTTAATTAATCTGTTTACTAATTCAAATTTAGATCAACAATTTAAAACAATAACTTAAGCAGAATATATAGGCAATGAGATCTGAACATGTAGAGGTAATTCTGAATATAAACAAAATTTCTGAATGTAGATTAAGTGCAGAAAAATAAACCTTACCTTTAGCCAATGAAAAGTGTACCTGTCACATGTAGATGTTGTCCCCTTTATTATGCTCAGAAATTAGCTTAAGGTCATGGATCAAACTTCAGGAGTTATGATCATCTATTATGATATAACGTAGACTGTTTTGCCAAGGAGGACCAAACATAGAGCTGATGCAAACACCCACAATATTACTTTCCACACTGAAATGTGATTTGCTACAGCAACAAAACCCTTCAAGAGGGATGTCACCAGTAAAGGGACAACAAGGAGAAAAGGCACTAGAAATCAGTGAGGTGTGGCCAAAAGCAGCCTATGAGGTAATGGCACCCTCAACATACAGAGACCACAAGAAAGGGAAGTCACAGTGTCCTCACACACGCGGCAGCCTATAGAGAGATCAGAGAAAGGGGCCGTGGCACTTATGGCAGTCTGTGGATCTTTTAGACAGCCAAGGGAAGAGACTACGGGAGCTAGGGTAAAGTCCATGACAACCACATCAGATAAGGAGAGGTTCAGCACCTCTAAATCAGCAAGTTAAACAGTTGAAGCTCCCAGCCAACAAGAGTCCAAACAAAAGATTAGATCTGAAATAGAAAATCCACAAGGGCAGCCGTACCATCATCAAGGAAGACTCCCAGCCAACAAGAGTCCAAACAAACTCAGATCTGAAACAGAAAAATCACAAGGACAGCTGTACCATCACCAAGGAAGACTCCTGACCAACAAGTGTCCAAACAAAACTCAGAACTGAAAGAGAAACTCCACAAGGGCAGCTGTACCATCACCAAGGAAAGCTCCCAGCAAACAAAACTCAGATCTGAAAGAGAAACTCCACAAGGGTAGCCGTACCATCACCAAGGCAGGCTCCCAGCAAACAAAACTCACATCTGAAAGAGAAACTCCACAAGGGCAGCCGTACCATCATCAAGGAAGGCTCACGGCAAACAAAACTCAGATCTGAAAGAGAAACTCCACAAGGGCAGCCGTACCATCACCAAGGAAGGCTCCCAGCAAACAAAACTCAGATCTGAAAGAGAAACTCCACAAGGGCAGCCGTACCATCACCAAGGAAGACAAAACTGAGGCAGCTGCAGCAACAAAAGGAATAGGAGTAAAAGAAGAGAGTGAGTGTGTGTAAATGAGAGAGAGGGGTAGGCTCTTATTTATATCTTAGGTGGGTAGGGTAGGGTTTTCCATTTTAACCCTAATATTAGGATTAAGTCAAACCTTAAAATAAAAGAAAATTAATAATTAACTAATAAAAATATTAATTAAAAATCAATTAAGTCAAAGTGACTTATAAACCCCAACACTACATTAAACAAGGAGGGAAACAAAACCAAACAAGAGGGCAGCAAAAGACAAAGTCAAGGAAACCTCTTTAATGGGAAAACATGTCCACATAAATCTCATAATTGCTTATAAACTTTTATCATCACTGCATGAGGGGAAACATCCATGATGTGGTCATGTCTATCTTTGTGGCTGCTCCTAGGTCTCATGGACCATCTCGGGAGAGAGGAAGAAGATCACACATTATCACATCTTGGTACGCAACCAAGAACTACCTGGTCCATGACCAGGATACCCAGAACACATCTGGGGGCC
>SNQJ01S0024674.1:107974-124863 GCA_010110895.2 Picea sitchensis | reverse complement strand
CATAAGATCCCTTATCTGACACTCATTTGATGATATAAGGACCCCGCCACATAGCTTCGAATTTTCTGGCTCCTAGTAGATCACAATCTTGTTCATAGAAGAGAACTAGATATCCCTCAGAGAAAACACGTGGCTTGACATGCTTGTCATATTGGGCTTTTACGTGTTTCTTCTGGGTTTCAATAACTAGGGTGGCATCACGACGGGTCTCATCTAATTACATAAGATACAATAGACGTTCTTCTTCGGCAGAGGTCTTTGGGAGAAGTTCGACGACTAGCTTCAAAGATGGTATTTCACATTCAATCAGGAGAATGGATTCAATGCCATAGAATAGTTGAAAAGGGGTAAATCCCGTAGTAGACTTTACAGACGTCCGATAGGCCCATAATACTGAAAACAACATCATGTGCCAACTGGTCTTATGGATTCCTATTATTCGACGAAGCATAGTGATAAGGATTTTATTTATTGCTTCAACTTGGTCATTGGCCTGTGGATAGTAGGGGGTTGAGTTTTCATGCCGAAGACCCAACTTGTCGGTAAGTTCAGACATCATAAAGTTTTGGAAATGGCTATCGTGATCAGTAACGATAGCTTGCAGGATCCCGAATCGAGTAATAATATGATTAAATATGAAAAGGGTTGTAGTTTTCCCAGTATTGTCGAATGTAGGCATCACCTTGGCCCATTTCGTGAAATAATCCACGGCTATGATAATGTATCCATGCCCCCCGACCAAGTGAGGGTTACATGCCATGAAATCGAGACCCCATTTTACGAAAGGTCCGACGAAAACTATAGGGTGTAAGGGAGAAGGATGTGATCTTATTTTATTATTGTACGTTTGGCAAAAATGGCATTTTTGGACGGCGGTAATACAATCCTTAAATAAAAAAAGGACAAAAATACCCTGCTCGTAAGATATTTTGGGCAGTAGCATACCCAGACATGTGACCACCACATTCTCAAGAATGGCAGTCATTCAACAATTTCTCAGCCTTGTCATAGGTCATCGTTGAAAAACAGAGTCAACTCCACGACGATAAAGAGTGTCACCGAGGATGATATATTGACGAGCTTGATATCATATAGAACAATGGTCAGCGCTAGATAGATCGGGGTGGAAAGTTTGAGTTTGGAGATATATAATGATATCTCCATACCAAATGTCAACAAAACTGATCATAAAAAGGGATTCATCAGGTAAGGAATCCTCTGCTACATTTTCTGTCTCAGTACAGGGAAGGTCACACTCCAGTTCAGAAAACACCAATGATTTCTTAGACTTAGCGTGTTCGAACTCTAAGTCAAACTCTTGGAGAATCACTATCCATTTAGAGTACTTCCCCCCTAGAAATTGGCATGTAAGAATGTGTTGCATAGGGTTGCAATCATAAATTACAGTGGTCTTGCGTAATAGGATGTAGTGACAGAAACGTTGGACAACTTGAAAAGATGCCAGGGCCAGTTTTTCAACATGTAAATATTTGGTTTCAGTGGTCATGAGACTTCGACTCAAATAATAGATGACATGTTCGGCATGTGAATCATCTTCTTGGACTAGAACCATTGCGATGGTAGAGTCTGAAGCAGTGATATAAAGGAAGTAATCTCAACTATAATCGGGTGGGAAAAGTAATGGGGTACGGGTTAAAGTCAGTTTCAAATATTTGAAATCTTTGTTGGCAGTAGAATCCCTGTTGGCACAGGGGAAGACCCAGGGTTCAACACTCAAGAGTGCACCAACAAAGCCCTAACTACCGACCCTTTCGGAAACACCTGCGAAGCAGATGAAGTAAAACCCAAGGTAGAGGAAGGGGTGGTTGCAGGACTCAGATGTCTAAAACCTTAGCTGGGACACAGATATGTGATTATATTGCTTACAACGCACTTAGCATCAGTTCTTCCTTAACATGCATTCATTAATACACTTTGCCGAAAGCACAGAGCATCACAGTGAATACTTATACGAAGGAATATTCAATACTTAGCCACATAGATATAGGTTAGATTCAACAGATCAAGCACTAAGCATCTTATATATCAGATCTAACATTCATTCATATATCATCAACATAGAGCATAACTAGATCTACTTAATCACATCAAGCACTTAGCCAAGAAAGAGATAAACACATTAGAGAAAAGCATAAAGAACTATACACAGAGTTACTGTGGTTCACCCCCACCCTGGGGCTACGTCCACAAAGTCTTCTTTATATGATATTGGTCAAGCAGTTACAACACAGAGCTTCAATGATCCTTACTTTGCACAAGACAGAAGATCTACGCAGCTCGCTAGATCCTTATTCCTTTCACTCAGCACAAAACTACAACAAACTGCACTTAGCTTTCTAATCTCATGCATAGAGCAATCTAAGATACATTCGATCACACAAATGCAGCTACTAGCACGAAGCCTTTAGCTATACATTTTGCACTAAGATGTTCCCCCTACTAAGTATCTATTTATATACTAAAACATGGGCCTAATCATGGGTAAACCCATGGGCCGACATCCCTTTCCCTTTACATTAACCCAAAACTCTAAAAGGACCCAAAAATAGGTCTTGCTTCCTTAATTTCTGCTTCGCGTTGCGCTCCATCTTTGACAAGCTATCATAGTCCCAAAAGTGGTCAATTATGACCAAGTATTCTCCAAAACTTGGTCAAGGGCCAACAGGCCCCCAACACTCACCTGTGACTCGTCCCGAGTCACTCAGGTCTTACCAATTCTGCTTCGAACACCTCAAGCTTGGCTCAAGTGACTTCGACCTGCAGCAGTGCAACAACCTCTTGTTCAGTAAATTCCTGGATTACTGTGTCATTGAGAGGTCCTTTCAGACATTGTTCTATAGTGATGACACCCTGTTCGAGTTCAGCTCCCTGGCTTTCAAGTTCAGTGAACAGTTGGCATGCCTTCTCTTGGAGTGGTTGCATTCTTTGAGAGACTTCCATTACTTTACTTTGTAGTGTGTGTACTTGTTGTTGATATGTGCATTTTTCTGTGAACCTCTTCATTCTTTCGACTGGGGTCGCGGACTTCAGCTGCACTTGTAGGACATCTTCATGTTGCTTTACTTCTTGAAGTTGTGCCTCCAATGTCTGCAATTCTGGATTCTCTGCAAGGGTTTCATAAGTCTGGGCGCTTCTAGTGCTTAGATGCCTACATTCCAAAGCCAAAGTTTTTAATTGGGTGACTGCGCTTAGAGAAGTGGCCTCTCTTAGATATCTTATCTCTTGGGGTGTCTCAGGCACGGTGCATAACTCCAGATCTATGATGTGTTGTTGAATTTGTTGGATTAATTCTTCCAGTTGGGTCACCTACTATGGGAGACGATCTTCTATATTCACTTCTATGATCATCATACAACACCGTGCTTTGTAAATTCTCTCCTGTACTTTAAGTTTCTCTACTAGTAACTGGTCCTTGCTCTACTGTAACTGTGTTTTTTCCTCCTCCCACTTCGCTTGTAAGGAAAGTTTCTCTTGTTTTGCCTTCCTCTGTTGTTCTCCATGTGCACTCTGTTCTTGCACCAAAGCCTGGGTGTCTTGCAATGTGTCTTCTTGAGCTCTTCGAAGGCGATCTTCTACTTTCTTGGTGATCTAACGTAACTGTGTGGGCTCATCGCCTGTTCCTGGTGTTTCTCTTATCAAGGGTGCTGTAGAAACTGTTGGTCTGGATTGTAGTACCTAATGCACTTCTTTGAGTTCTCCCTTGATTCTGTTGAAGAGCTCCTCCTTATTTTCTTCTTTCTTTTCTACGAGCTATAATGAAACATTGTTTAGCACAGCAATTAAGAATTTGAAATCATCTGGGGTAAGGGTAGCTTTAAGCATGGTCCAGGTGGCTTTAGATTTCTTTCTGGATGAGGGATTTGGTGGGGTAATATTCCTTTTCTTGGAGGGATCTTCCTCGTCCCTAGGTGGAGTAACCATGCCTTTTCTTTGTTCAACTTTTGTGCCCCCTAGTTCTTCATCATTACCTCCCTTCACAGGTGAGAGAGAATCAATCTTCGTGGATGTGCTGTGGATATCTTGGATTTACACATCCTTCTTAGTATTGCGCATTCCTGGTGTATCCGACATAGCTTCAGGGCTATCTACATCGGACATCTCTGCGGGGTCTGTTGCAACAAGGAGGTCTGCCGACCATTCCTTGGTAATCTCCTCTGAGTCATCTTTTGTCAGCTTGTAATATTACTGGAGTTGTTGTTTTTGCTCATTTGCACGTGTTGTGATGTAGGTGAAGTGACGATCTGCGTTGAATTTCATCAAAGGTATAAACCTATGAAGTGTGTTGGGTGTAATGTGTGGTGTAGACTGAATGGCATTCTTCAAATGAGTGTAGTAAGCGTGGAAGACAACATTGGACTGCCACTGTTTGTTCATGTCGCTGGAGTACCACAACGTACAGAATTTCGTGGCCAATGGTTCAAAGGGTTCGATCTCTGGAAACGTGGCTCCCTCGAGCAATTCCCACATGACGAATGCGATGAGTATGAGAAACCAACTAAAGTGGAACTCATACCCTTGGTCCTGTGCTTGTCTACAATCAAGCTCTAGCTGATTTATAAGGTATTTTACCCAGTTCATTTGTAGTCCCTCCGTGCATTTCTCTACAAGGTCAACTACAAATCCGGTCACCTGTGTAGGTCTGTTTTTTCAGAATAACTTTCCTGTGATCATCTAGAAACCAAAGTGCATGGTTTCATTCTCAATGGAGGATACCTTGTAAACTCATGTTCCTTTCTCCAGATCGCCATATGTGTCTTTTATTCATTGAGCGAGAGCACGATCTGTGGTCTTTCCAGGGTAAACTTCCTGCGGGTCAGGGCCCTGCATGCTTAGCCCAGTGATCTGATTGATCAGAATTGGATCCATAGTGATACGACAATCCAACCATAGGTACCCTCCATGGTAGTAGGACAGAAACAATCTAACGCATGCATTGAATTCCTGATGCCTCCCGAAATGTGGAATCTTCATTACGTTGAGGAGGGTTGACTGTGCAAGGTTATGGGTCCATTGTTGCAGTACAATATTGGGGTTCTTTCCTTTTGTAATATTCAAATAATTGTGTGAGGCTAGCATACTGTAAACCTTGCAATCTCCAAGGTTAAAATCGCTAAATTTCAGCGCGGTGAGCTTCTCCTGGTTAGCATGAACTGTGCGCCCCCCTTTCGGGAGGTACGTCGTGACTAGATCATAGTCGAAGTCTCTGGGTACAGTGTCTCGATTCACTGTTACGCTTAATGGTGGGATATATTTAGGCAAGATGCTTGGGATCATCTTCACAGTGGCGAAGTCATTTTCGAGCTTAGATCGTCTTTTCGAAGGCATTCGGGATGGTCCTTCTTGAGCAGTGGAGGGGGAAGCTGGCAGTGCGCCTGAGGATGATTCCTGTACACCTGTAGACATTCCATGTTCTAACATGACTCTCTTAGTCATTAAATCAATTAGAACTTCTTCAACAATTTTCTCATCAGCGTTGAGCTCGTCCGACATACAAACTTGGGTCAACTGGCTCAGGTACAATAGGAATTCAGAGACTACACTGAATAGTAAGGCAGTGATCTCAGGGTAAGTAAATCTTCAGGGTTCACACTTAGATTCTCAGTTAGCAAAAAGTATTCTTGATTTGTGGTGTGATGGGTTAAGTAGGCAATTTCAGCAACAACCTGCTTGCAATAGACATGGGGCCTTCATTAACTTCGTTCTATCCGTTCTGGTGCTATCCAACGGTCTAGTGGTAACCCATAACTTCTTTTTGATCAATTTGGAGTGGCAGTCGAATGGGTATATTGGTTCCAACGTCTATATTGATTCGTCGTGGTGAAGTACTCTATGTCGTTGTTCTGATATCTCGGCGAAGCTCCAATTCTGCAATTCTTCTTGCTGCGAAGTGTCCTCTAGAACCTCTTGTAACCTTACAGTATTAGCCCTTTTCTTTCTTAACTTCCTAGCCTTCATCCCAGTGAACTTCATCTCAGTAATGCTTTTACCATTCTGATGTTTATCTTCTATGGTCTTAGTTACTTCGCGTTGTTGAAAGTCTTTCCTAGGGTTCCTTGATAATACTTCTTCTGTATCAAAAATAGGTAACTCGATCTTCTACGGAGCCTCAAGTGTTCTCTTAGCTTCAATTTCGACGTTGCTAATATTAAATATCTATGATTGGCTCTTATGTTCTTCAATCAAGTGCGTGATCCTTCTGGTCATAAAGTCTTTTAACTCTTGCTTCTTATGTTCCAAAACTTTTTATTCTTCTTTTCATCTGGCTTGTTCTCTATCAATCCAAGGTTTCCCTATGAGCATGGTAAACAGGGATTTGTCTTCAATAAATTTAATGATCTCAAAGTCTTCCTCTATCGAATTTCCATTGACAGTCATAGGTATCTGGGCGAGCCTTCCACATAGGTTTACTAGCTTTCCTCTGAAGACAATTGTTCCTCCTAGGGAAGGGATCATGGCAGGCTTTCCTATAGCTTCCCAAGTTCTTTCTGGCATAATGTTCACTTGTGTTTCTTCATCAAGAGTACAGTCAATGTCAAAGTCCCCTATTCTTCCTTCGATTTGATATATTTCTTTGAATATCTCTGATAGCCTAACATGTCGGTGGTCATTCAAGGTATCTTTCATCTGTAGAAATATCTTTTCTTATTCTTTCTGGGTTTCTTCTATAATCTTGGTATCTTGATCTCCTTCAGGGTTTGCATGATCCATATTCATCTTCTCAAGCCTAACAATCATTCTAGGGCAATCCAATACTTCATGTTCCATATCCTTACAACAAAGGCAACTAGGTCTTCTCCCAGGGCATTCCTTAGCAAGATGTCCAGGTCTTCTGCAACTATAACAAAGGGTTAATCCTCTCTTTTGTTTATATGTTCCCCAACTCCTTTTGTACTGTGCACCAGGATCATGGTGACTAGCCTGCCAAAAACTCTTTCTAGGATCCTGCATCCACTTGTTAGTCCAAACATTCTTTCGATGCATAGGTATAACATATCTATCACTATACTTATTAGATCTATTCATATCAAACTTTCTTTCATCTATTAATGCCCTAGTTTTGAAGCTAGGACAGAATCTATCAAACATACCTAGATCCATGCTTTAGAAACAAAAAAAATCACTTATCTTACTTCTATAGAGCACAAAGCTTCTAGATCTAAGACTTTTAACTATTCTTACCTTTATCAAAGCATAGAGCTTACATATCTTACCTTTTTCTTGCAGATTTGACCTCTTTCTTCAGATCTGACCTTTCTTTCTTCAGATATGACCTCTCTTCTTCGGAGCTGACCTCTCTTTCTTGGCACAAAGCTTCATAGGTCAAGCAGAACATTGCACACTAGGGAAACATATCTACGCATAGAGCTTATTTTGCACAAGGCTTCTTCTTCTTCTTCAATTCCCAACAATCACAGTTTCATGTCCCAACAATAGAACCATTTGTTGGCACAAGGGTAGACCTAGGGTTCAACGCTCAAGAGTGCACCAACAAAGCCCTAACTACCGACCCTTTCGGCAACACTTGCGAAGCAAATGAAGTCTCACTCGAGGTAGAGGCAGGGGTGGTTGTAGGACTCAGATGCCTGCAACCTTAGCTGGGACACAGATCTGTGATTATCTTGCTTACAACGCACTTAGCATCAGTTATTCCTTAAAATACATTCATTAATACACTTCACCGAAAGCATAGAGCATCACAGTGAATAGTTACACTATGGAATATTCAGTACTTAGCCACAGAAATATAGGTTAGATTCAACAGATCGATAACTAAGCATCTTATATATCAAATCTAACATTCATTCATATATCATCAACACAGAGCATAACTAGATCTACTTAATCACATCAAGCACTTAGCCAAGAAAGAGATAAACACATTAGAGTGAAGCACAAAGAACTATACACACAATTACCATGGTTCACCCCCACCCTGGGGCTACGTCCATAAAGTCTTCTTTATATGATCTTGGTCAAGCAATTACAACACAGAGCTTCAATGACCCCTACTTTGCACTAGACAAAATATTTGTGCAACTCGCTAGATCCTTCTTCCTTGCACTCAACACAAAACTACAACAAATTGCACTCATCTTTCCGATCTCATGCACAGAGCACTCTAAGATACATCCGATCACACAGATCCAACTACTAGCACAAAGCCTTTAGCTATATATTTTGCACTAAGCTGTCCCCCCTACTAAGTATCTATTTATAGATTACAAAATGGGCCTAATCATGGGTAAACCCACGGGCCGACATTCCTTTCCCTTTACATTAACCCAAAACCCTAAAAGGACCCAAAAATAGGTCTTGCTTCCTTAATTTCTGCTTCGCGTTGCGCTCCATCATTGGCAAGCTGTCGCAGTCCCAAAAGTGGTCAATTATGACCAAGTATTCTCCAAAACTTTATCAAGGGCCAACAATCCCATATAAACTCAGAACCTTTCTTTAGTAGTCGAGTAAATCCGAGCGTTAATTGAGCGTATTTTGGGATGAAACAATGTAAAAAGTTTTCCTTCCCTTGCAAGATTTGAAGTTGGCGAAGTGAATAAGGAGGAGGGAGATTGAGGATCGCCTCGACCTTCAAAGGATCGACCTTGATCCCTTGGATTGAAACGATAAAACCTAAAATTCGTCCGGACTCCACACAGAAAACACATTTGTGTGGGTTTAAGCGTATACAATAGAACTGACAACGAAGGAAAATGGATCAGACGTGTGTCAGATGGTCACTACGATGAATCGAATGTGCCAGTAGGTCATCTAGTTATGGTTGTACAATGTGCTTGATATCATGCAAAGCATAAGACATGGCACGTTGAAAAGTCACACCGGTGTTATTTAAACCGAAGTGTAATTTTCGGTAGGCAAAGGTGCCCCAAGGACAAATAAAAGAGATTTTGTGTTGATCCGTGGGCAAGATGTTGATTTGATTTGATTTGATGTTGACAAGCTTGATTGATATCCCTATAATCTACGCAGACACAGATCATACCTTGTTTATTGTTAACCAGAACGAGATTGGATACCCAATCAGTTAAAGCCACGGGATAAATAAAGTCGGCTTTAAGAATTTTTTCGACTTCAAGCTTGATGGAAACTTCTTTACGAGGGTGGATGGAAAAAAGTCTCTGTTGGACAGGTTTAGTACCTGGGTACGTATTAATTTCATGTACAACAATATCAGGGTCAATACCTGGCATTTCTTCATAGCTCCAAGCGAAGATGTCACGAAACTCTTGAAAAAGTGATTTATATGTGACAACCTCATGAGTGGAGCACGAAGCTCCGATGTGAAAATTTTCAACAACTCCAGGTTTAATGGATATGTCGAGGGGGGTGGTGAGCGAAATATTACTTAAGTTCCCTTAATATAGCACATCATGTGTCGACTCAGGAACATAGGAAACGACAACAATGGTCGAAGAAGTCGAAATCCATTGGTAACTCTTGATGGTGTGTTGTTTGAGGAAGGGAATGGAATGATGATGTCCATCATCCCAAGGGGTGTCTTCCATCGACATAACTTACATAATCATCTTGTCCCTGGGAAAAATAACATGGAACAGGTCAGGAGACGAATCATTGAGAGAGAGGGTATAAGGGGTTGTTGATTGAATGGCTTGATAGGCAGATTCAACCAAACTTAAAGGAATTTGGTCACCGTAGTGAGGATAATCACCAGGTTTGGGTATGACCCATGGGTCGAAAGATGTGTGAGTTTTGTGAACGAAGGTGGAAATCATGTTGATTGAGGAAACCAAAGGAGGTGGAACATTGGAAGGTGGGATCGGGAAAGTTCCCATCAGAGTTGAGTCTTTAAGGAGGCCCACACCAACGTTCTCATACTGAGGAAGTGTCTTCATGATAAAAGGTACATTACTAGTACGGGTGTCAGATTTGAAAAAGGCTAGCTGGTCGACAGTAATGACCTTTCCCTGGTGTGGAAAATGTATAACATGGAAAAGGGTAGACATAACTGTACGCATCGCATCAATCCATCTACGACCAAGTAAGAGGTTATAATCGAGAGGTGCATCAAATACCTCAACTTGAACATTGACCGATTTTCCTTCCAACGTAATAGACAATGAAGTAAGTACATCGTAGGGCTTAAATCCAAAGCCATTGAAGGCCTTAAGTGTATTATATGATTTGGTAAGGGGAGGAGAGTTGATGGCCTTTCAACAGGAAACAAACACTACACAGGTCGAGGCACCCTCGTCAATAAAAATTCAACATATGTTCTTGTTTGTGACAACAACTTGTATTTGAAATTCTAGTTGAGGGGGGAGTCTCGGAATATGATCTTCGAGGTCAAAGATTATCAAATTTGTATCCCTGGGATCAATTCCACCGATATCCTTTAGCAGTGCCTTCTGTTGAGTAGGGAAAATTTGAAGGACTTCGAGAGTCGATATCGTATAAGGTGCTTGTGCCATATCTTCTACAATATTGTAGTTCTAAGCAGCACGTGCATGAGGGTTGAAGGCGAACTTTCGAACAACACCCTTTTGGGGAGGGAAAAGAATTGTATCGAGGATCGATCGTTCTAGATGAAGAGGACCGTTGGGAGGTGAAGTTGAGGGAGGTTGTTGAACCAACGAAGGTGGTATATCGTTAACCTTCTCCTTTGAGGAAGAGTAATCTTTGGCCCGAGTGGTAAGTGTAATACCATTCTTTCTATAATCACCAGTACACATAAGGACTTAGGAAGTAGTGGAGGGAGAGGGTTGGTCGTGAATGACCAATTGAGCCTGCTGTTGAGAAGGGAAAGGTTGAGACAAAACGATACGTGTGGGAGGTTTTGCGGTCCCTTAGAGGAACTTAGTGACCTCGACTCGTCTTGGACAATATTTAGAATAGTGATCGTCACCACAAATAAGGCAAGGGTATTAGGGTTTGCGCTTATCCTTATCATAAACAGGTTGTGTTTTGGCTTTCTCAGACTGTGGGTTATTTTTATCCTCCTTATTCTTACTCTTCCCTTTTTTAGATTTATTCTTTTCAGAAGGGGTATTTTGAATATAGTTAACCTTAGAGGTTTTTCCGTCAAGAGGATTAGGATATGATGCATTTTGAACATTAGAAGCATTAGACTTGGGGTTGGTGGGAGAGGCTTACGTAGTTTGAGGTTGAGCATGGAAAGTGCCAATCACACCATCAATCGCATGAGAACAAGTAGGGATAGTTGAGGTAGCAGTAGTAGAAGGGCGAGGTGCATCAGGGAGTAAGTCGAAAAGAGTACCCTTTTGTAAATAAAGAAGGTCAAGGTACTGAGTGCGACTGATAGCCTGTTCTTCGGTGAAAACTCCACCAATGGAAATATCATGAGAGATTTCATTCATGAATGATTTCATGAACCACTCTACCAATAACTGATCGGGAAGATCGAGTTTGATAAAACATCATCTTCGTCTCCACTAATGAATTTGATCAGATATGTGAGTGGCCTTATTTTGCTTGAAGGAACTCAGGATCTCGGTTCCTGTTTCATAACAGATCGGTAATTGGTAATGTGTAAGGAAAGCCATGGCTAGGGTATTAAAGTCAGTGAAGAAACCTCATGGTAGCTCTATATACCACTTTTCAACTGAACCCGTAAGAGTTCATTGGAAGAGTTGTAACCGAATGGAATCATCCATGAAAGAGTTGGATGAACACCAAAGGTGGAAAGTCGTGACATGGTTGTTTGGATCCTCTCCCGGTTTACCGTCAAATTTTGGAATGAATTGACGGTATAGTGGATCAGTGGGGAGAATGTAGGATAGGATCATTCAAGATACTAGACAAATCAGGTAGATCCAAAGTGGCTAAAAAGGTTAGTTGTCTATTCACAGGAGGATACTAGTGACTTTGGGGAGGGAGTCTCGTCAGTATACCAGTAGGACCATAAGCAGTCTGCATGTGAGGAAAAGGTCCTAACAGATTCATACGTGTGTGCGAAGGCATGTAGCCTATAGGGTTGTATTTATTGGGGATGTTCCCTTGGGGAGGGACACTAGGTTGAACGTTCGAACCCCAAATGGGATTGGAAGAACCAAGGTATGATTGGCTCGAACTAGGGGGTATAAAATATCTAACTTGAGGTTGTTTCCCCCAAGATGATTGTGGATTTCCTTGAATAAGAAGATTCTAATACTGGGCTAGTGATCTGGGGATGTTTTGTCCATATTGTGGATTATATCCTTCGAGCGGGGGTTGTCCTCCAGGTGAG
The DNA here is from genome assembly GCA_010110895.2 of Picea sitchensis. NCBI lineage: Eukaryota > Viridiplantae > Streptophyta > Pinopsida > Pinales > Pinaceae > Picea > Picea sitchensis. The sequence goes on along the minus strand of SNQJ01S0024674.1, from coordinate 112,622 downwards.
GATGATGCCCCAGTTTGGGTTTGACCTCCAAATTGAGTTTTTCCCCCTGGGTTATATTGCCCCCCAATAGGAATATGATAACCAAAAGTGAATAACGGAGTAGAACTTCCAAAGGTGGTAGAGCCATTGGGTCTAAATCCTCCTATAAAATGTGGATAAGACCCTCTGGAGAGGAACTGGGATGGTGTCGGAATGGAACCGGAAGAAGCATTATACCCAGGTGAAGTAAAGACTCCAGAAGCTCCAGATGGAACTTGGGTAGGAATGGGGATTATTCAAAGCATTATACCCAAGAGGGAGTGATGGGATTTGTCTAGATGAAAGTGGTGTGCCAATAGGAGGTTGTCTAGCCACCATATTCCAAGTGGGAATGATCGTATTGTTTGGGACCATTGTGGAATGGGCCTATTGAAGAGGGGTAGTTGAGCTAGGACCAGGCGATGATGTCTCTAAATCAGCGAAGAAATAGAAATTTGTATTTCGCCTAGAAGTCGGGAGGGTTTCGCCTAGAAGTCGGAGTTCAAGATATGTCAGTGGTCCAAAAGGGATCCTCATTTTCAAGGATGGCAGGGATTTTGGTTGGTATTATAGAAGTGTCAACAACAAGTTCTTCGAATGAGTTTAGTCGGAGAATACGTCTCTTGTATCTAGGGGGTATGTGGAAAGCATCCACAGAATCGAAAACAATTCAAAAACTTTCTAAAGATTCATTTCTTTCCGCTGTGAAGGTATGTGGTCCTGGATATCACTTTATTGAGGAGAGTCCTCCAGTGGATTAGGAAGTAAGGGTCGAGAAACTTCTGGATCTTCTGGAGGTATTCCTTGCATCGTACGCGAACGACGTGGAGGGTCAATGTTGGACGAACCGAAAATTTTATGGAAAAAATCTATGGCCAACTATGTAAACAAACAACACTCGCTAGTAGAATATAGGAATGAAAACCAAGCAAACAAAACCTTCTTATTTCGAAGTCACTTGTTGGTGATGAAATCCAACATCACAAAGTCAAGCCAAGAAGGGGCTAGGCTAGGGTGGAAAAGTTACGTTTATGACCTGATTAACAGACTTACACCCTAGTGCAAGATCCCACACATAATTGTGGGTATACCCTCCAAGGAGCTCGAGTGAGTCTGGCCAATGTCAAGTCCAGGTACCGTGAAGACTTTCCCCTCCACAATCACCTCATGTAAGACCCTAAGAAGATAGGCAACTAAGGCTACTAAAAACAACAATGTTGCTTGGGGAGACAGTCGACAGTTCGATCCACGTGCAAGGGAAAGGTATCTAGCCTGAAATCAACTTGAGAGGCTTCCACTCATCATTGTGGGTATACCTTCAAGTGACCCCCATAATACATGCATTCTCTACACCGAGATCAACAAATCAGGGTGAGTAACTCTGCCAAATGAAACCTTAGGTTTGACCCTTGTGTGAGAAGGGCTTCCCAGGACAAAATGTTGCAAATGGATTTTAACACTCCCTATCACAATTTTATATTGTTTGTTTTGTGCTTTGGAGAGTGTGTCTTACTGCCTATTCCAAAGCTCTAGCCTAGATAATGTTGGTGTAAAAGAACCCTACAAAAAATTACTAATTATGTTTTAGATTTTTGCAATATTTTTAAAGGTTGTTGTTACTCAAGAGGGAGACGTGAATGAAACCAATGTTGTGTAAGACCTTGACCCAACAATATGCAAATAGAAATGAATGATGCAAATTTTCATACAATGAATTCTATCTACAGTAGGGAGAAGGTGTTTCTGGAATGATATAAGCTACGAAATATACTTTATTTTTCTTTAAATAAGCGCAATTTCAAACAACCAATAAAAAATGAAGTTATTCAATGTTCTCTTCTCTTAAATGCAATAAACTTTCTTATGTATGATTACTCAAAAGAATGGATAACTTAAAATTATTCCTTTCTAAGACCAGACCAAGGGCGTGATAGAGAAAGGACAAGTAATCCAAGAAAATTTATACCTTCAACAAGCACCCAAATCAAACTTTCAATGAAGATAAAAGTAAAAAATGACAAGAAACTATTTCTTTAAATGCCAATGAAGAAATAACATCTCAATCATCAAGAAATCCAGAATACGTAATCAATCCAAAAATTCAAATCCAATCCAAGACTTTTAATTGAACAAACACTCAGATACAAGCTTAGAGATTATACCCTTGTTGTTAAAAATCAAAAAATGAAAACTTGAAAATGACTAAGAGAGGTGTTCGATATCCAAAAACCAATCAACAACATGTTAAGCATGAGAAAACAATCAAATACTAGTTAAAAAGGTCCCCCCCAGCTGACTAAAGCAAAAACTGGGCATCAACAGAGGTCAAAACCCAACTCAAAAACTTCATAGATGTTGTCGTAGGCTAGTAGCACATTACAGTAAAGAAATATAGAGTTTCCGCAAACTAGAAATAGACAGAGTGTGGAAAGTACGCACTAAAGAAAATATATAGGGTGTGTAAATCAAAGGTTTCTGCAGGCTAGCTATAGGGCACAGTGTAGGGACATCTGAAAATCAAGAAATTTTGAGAAAAAGGTAAAAAATCTTAGTGAACTTTCAAACTCAGAGAGTCTGAATGGATCTCCCAAAGACTCAGAGACTGAATTTAGATTAAAAAGAGTAGGCAAAAACAAATGGCCAACAAAAAACCACAATCAAGTCGTATCCCCAGTGGAGTTGCCAATTTTGTTGTAGGATAAATCGGTAAATGCGGACATAAAATAATCTCCCTAGATCCACCTATATCTAGAAAAAAATAGGACAGCACATGACGCTTTCCCTAAATTACAATCATTGATATAAGTGTTAAAGAAGGAATTGATGACTTACCTTGAGATCGCTTCCTTATATCTTTGTTTTTCCCTCTTCGCTCCAGTGCTCTTGTGAAACCATATCTGCAATGACACAAGCCAACCAAAGTGAAAGAAACTATGATAGATTCAATGAAAACTTAAACATGTGATCAAGGAGTCATGTAATAAAATGAGAATAATTATATGGGAAAGAAACATGCCACTGTATTATATTGAATAAAAGTGGAAGATACAACCGAAATGCCTTGATGTCGCAAGTTCCCTTTTAGTGGTCCTTCGTTCCAACACACACATATACTTGTTCTGGGATTTGCATGAAGATGATCTTCAAAATCTTGATGGGTGAATGAAAACCTCAAGCATCAACTAAAATAATATTCTTCACACAATCTCCAACATATTCTTCCAACAATCCTTTGCTCAACTTTGCTTAATTGTGCTTAACCTTTTCCATGCGAAGCCCATTATTATTTAGGAGAATATGAAGTGGTTAAAGGGATGAGGATGATCCCACCAGATCAGAGAAGTCAGTAGGATCGTAACCATATGGACGCCACCTCACATTCCAAAAGATTCCCCTTCTAGAAACTTCTTGAACCTCTTTCCTCTTTTGGCTTTCAAACGCCGCCGCACCTTACCTATATAGTAGCCTATGGAAATTCTGTAGGCCAACTATAGTGAAGCCTGCGGAAATCATGGATTTTCACACTGTACACTATGGGTAGCCTACAATGTCCTTCTAAAAATTAGTCATGCAGAGGAGGAAAGAAGTCACTTTTCTCAGGCAAAAGATAATTTTGAGAGCCTGATCACATGCTTGTAAAGTCATCATTAGAGTGACCAAAATAATGTGTAACACTAATGTAGGATCAGGTATTAATTATCTCCTTAAATTCCCAAAATCCGAACGTCCCGTTGTATCATTATTTCAGTGGGTGGATCGAGGATTGGGGTTGTTCTATGAACATTTTCGTTGATATCCTCCTGCAAAAAATCTCTGACGTCGATTGATATTACCGTACAACGCTGATGCAACAAAGATGACCCGGAGGTGTGACTCGGACCTAGGGAACCAAGAATGAATCAGGATAGAACTAGACTGTACAACCCTCTTACCTGGTAAAGACATGTGGCGTTGGAGACCAGTGACTTAATTCACTTGTATTAATCGGAGTCAGGAATTTCCTTAAGTTATTTTTTCTAAAACAAAACTTATCTTTTCGATGCCAAAAAAGTTTCAAGGATCAATGATCAACAATAAACTTATCAAAGTGATTTCAGATCGACTCCCTTGAAAAAGTCCTGATGCTGAAAATGCATCGGGGATTGATGATCGGGGATAGATTTTATCGTGGTCAAAATGTTTGTTGCTATCCTTTTGGGTTTTCCCCAATTCTGATAAAGTGCGTCAGGCATCACCTATCGATGACATCTTATCATTCTTTGTTAACGTTTTTCCTCCCAGTTTTTTTCCGATGCCGGAGAGGAATCGGCTATCAGTGGTATTTTTATGCGAAAAACTTAATGCAAACCACAACTTCCATTTGTCGATGCCGATGGATATCGGTGATCAGTGACTGTGGTTTTTCGAGTGGTTCCTTTTTCTTTTTTGAATTCCTTCCGATGTTGAACCTGTGCACGCTGGGTGAAGTGTTTGGTTGCCGATTCTTTATTCATGTGTTAATGTATTTTAGTCATGGGGTTTCATAAGTTCAAGCAAACCTGAATAGGTGATGAAAGTCATGAAAATAAGTAAAGAAAAAATATGTCCCAAAATGAAATCGAATCAGACAGTGCAAAAGATCAAGTGGTAC